>PVJN01004973.1:0-85552 GCA_004026805.1 Lasiurus borealis | reverse complement strand
CCCTTTCCCCCTAAGAATTTTCAGTCCACTCCCTTTCTGTGCTCCTGATTCTATTATATTCACCAGTTTATTCTGTTGATCAAATTTTTAATTCACTTAATTTTTAGATTCACTTGTTGATAGATATGTATTTGTTGTTCATAATTTTTTGGCTTTTACCTTTTTCTTTGTCCTCTTCTAAAAGAGTACCTTTCAGCATTTCATATAATACTGGTTTGGAGTTGATGAACTCCTTTAGCTTTTTCTTATCTCTGAAGCTCTTTATCTGCCCTTCAATTCTGAATGTTAGCTTTGCTGGATAGATTATTCTTGGTTGTAGGTTCTTGCTATTCATCACGTTGAATATTTCTTGCCACTCCCGTTTGGCCTGCATCGTTTTTGTTGAGAAATCCGCTGACAGTCATATGGGTGCTCCCTTATAGGTAATAAACTGTTTTGCTCTTGCTGCTTTTAATATTCTCTCTTTGTCTTTTGCTCTTGGTATTTTAATTTTGATGTGTCTTGGTATGGTCCTCTTTGGATTCCTTTTATATGGGGTTCTGTGTGCTTCCTAGACTTGTAAGTCTATTTCTTTCACCAGATGTGGGAAGTTTTCAGTCATTATTTCTTTAAATAGGTTTTCAGTATCTTGCTCTCTCTCTCTTCTTCTGGCACCCCCACAATTCTGATGTTGGTACGCTTGAAGCTGTCCCAGAGTCTCCTTACATTATGTTCACATTTTTGGATTCTTTTCTCTTCTTGCTTTTCCAGTTGAGTGTTTTCTGTTTCTTTATATTCCAAATTTTTTATTTGACTCTTGCCTTTCTCTAGTCTGCTGTTAGGACTCTGTATATTTTTTATTTCAGTCAGTGTTTCTAGTTGGTCCTTTTTCATCTCCTCTTGGGGCTCGCTAAATTTATGCATCATCTCTAGTATCTCTAATTGGCTCTTTTGTATCTCTAGTAGGCTTTTTTGCATCTCCTCTTGGCTCTCACTAAATTTATCCATCTTTTCTAGCATATTCTTGAAAAACCTTATAAGCATGGTTTTGAACACTATATCCAGTCGTTTTTTCCCTCCATTTCTTTTGTTTTTGATCCCTCCCCTTGTCTTGGCATTTTCACTATGTCGGGGAAACTTCTGTACTTGCAAAACCACAGAAGCCTCTGTTGAGCTTGGGATGGGTGAAGTTGCAGGGCTTAAGGGACCGCCTTGCCTTCAGGTCAGCCCCGCCCTCCACAGCCCTGGAGTCTCACGTGACTGGGTAATCGCTGGAGAGGTCCTTGTGTGTGCAACCCCGCAGTGCCTCTAGACTGCTGCCTTTCCAGCTCCCCTGTGCACCAGGACCACACGAGTCTAGATCTCCAGGGTTTCGCCTGAAACAGGGGCCCAGTGGACTCAGAAGTGGCACAGTTGGGAGGGTCTGTCCCCTGCCCAGTCGCAAAAGCCAGCAGCACAATCAGCAATCTGTCCTCCGTGCGGCGCCGTCTGTGTTTGCGCGCAACCGTGACCAGACCTCCTATCTGTTGTGACTCCCCTAAATTTCCTTGCACTTCTCTCTTTTCACAGTCCAAACTCCCCCTGTATGAGTTTCAGCTGGATCTGGGGTTTAGTGTCGTAGGATAAGGGATTCAATGCCATTGGGGGTCTCCGTTTCCCTCCCGTCAGAGAAAGCCAGCCAGGTACTCGGGCACCCACTCTCTCAGCACGCGCGTCTCCGTACCTCAGCTTTATGCAGCTCCTCTGGGTGTCTGTGAGCCCCTCTCCTTCCTTCTAGCTGTAGAACTTCCACTCAGCCAGCTTTCCTGTGGTGCTGGATGATGTCTGTTCTGTCTTTTAGTCATAGTTTTGAAATTGTTGTGTGAGGCAGCAGTGTAGGTGTTTACCTATGCCGCCATCTTGGCTGTTTGTCCTAAAAGGTTTTTTTTAAAGAATTTCCTAGAGAGAGCATTGGCCTGCGGACTGAAAGGTCCCAGGTTCAGTTCCAGTCAGGGGAATGTATATTTGTTGTGGGTACATTACCAGTAGGGGATGTGCAAGAGGCAGCTGATCGATGTCTCTCTCTCCCTTTCTCTCTGTAAAAAATCAATTATATATGTATAAAGAATTTTCTAGAAAAAATGGATAAATTTAGCGAGACCCAAGAGGTGATGGAAAAGAACCCACTAGAAATTAAACATACACTGACTGAGATAAAAAATATTATACAAAAACCTAACAGCAAACTAGAGAATCGCAAAAATCAAGTCAAAGATTTGAAATACAAAGAAGCAAAAAATATTCCACTAGAAAAGCAAAAAGCAAAAAGAATGAAAAAATGTGAAGATAGTGTAAGGAGCCTCTGGGATAATTTCAAACATACCAACATCAGAATTATGAGGGTGCCAGAAGACGAGAGAGAACAAGATACTGAAAACCTATTTGAAGTAATAATGACTGAAAACTTCCCACATCTGTTAAACGAAATAGACTTACAAGTCCAGGAAATGCACAGAACCCCAAACAAAAGGAATCCAAAGAGGACCACACCAAGACACATCATAATTGAAATACCAAGAGCAAAAGACAAAGAGAGAATATTAAAAGCGGCAAGAGAAAAACAGTTAATTACCTACAGGGGAGCACCCATTTGATTGTCAGTTGATTTCTCAACAGAAACTATGCAGGTCACATGGGAGTGGCAAGAAATATTCAAAGTGATGAACAGGAAGAACCTACAACCAAGATTATTCTACCCAGCAAAGCTCTCATTCAGAATTGAAGGACAAATAAAGATCTTCACAGATAAGAAAAAGCTAAAGGAGTTCATCAACACCAAACCAGTATTATATGAAATGCTGAAAGGTATTCTTTAAGAAGAGGAATAAGAAAACGGTAAAGGTAAAAATTAAAACAAATACTTATCTATCTACAAGTGAATCTAAAAATTAAGTGAATTAAAAATCTGATGAACAGAATAAATGGGTGAATATAATAGAATTAGGGGCATATAAAGGAAGTGGATTGATAATTCTCAAGGGGAAAGAGGTGAGGGAGGGTGCAGGGAGAAGAGACTGGATAAAAATTATACACCTATCCATGAGAACAAGGTGGGGGAGGTAAGGGCATAGGGTGTGGTGGGAACTAGGTGGAGGGGAGATAAGGGGGGGGGGGAAGAGTAATAATTGTAATAATCTGAACAATAAAGATTTATTAAAATTAGAAAAAGGAACAAATGTAATCATATGGGCCTGAATAAACTGAAAATAATTTAAGAAATTATACTAAGTATTTTCTCTGAGTACAATGGCATGAAACTAAAAATGAATATCAAGAAGAAAATTGGAAAATTCATGAATACATGGAAATTAAACACTTTTCTAAACACCAATGAATCAAAAGAGAAATTAAAGGGGAAATAAAGAAAAAATACCTGATACAAATAAAAATTTAACGACAGCATACCAAAACTCACGGGATGTAGCAAAAACCATTGTAAGAAACTCATAGTTCTAAGAAATAAACTTCTACATCAAGAAGCAAAAAAGATTCCCAAATAAAAAATTCTAACTCTACACTTGAAGGAATTAGAAAATGAGAGTAAACTGAGCTCAAAGACAGCAGGAAAAAGGGAATTATAAAAATTAAAACTGAAATAAATAAAATAGGAAACAAAAAAACAATAAAAAGATTAACCAAACTAAGAATTTGTTCTTTGAAATATTATACAAAAATGTCAAACCCTTAGCTAGATTAACCAAAGAAAAAGGACCCAAATCAACAAAATTTTATATGAAAAAGTAGATATTACAATGTATATCACAGAAATTCAAAGGCTCATAAGATGCTATTATGAGTAGTCAACAAACTGGACAACTTAGAAAAAATGGAAAATTATTAGAAACATAACTTAACAAGCCTGAATATTAAAGAAATAGAAAATCTGAATAGTCCAATTACTAATAAGAAGATTGAATCAGTCATCAAAAATCTCCCAACAAAGAAAAGCCCAGGACCAGAATGCTTTACTGCTAAATTTTATCAAATTAACAGCAGTACTTCACAAAGTTACAAAAAATTAATGATGAAGAAATACTCCCAAACTTATTTTATGAGGCCAATATTATCCTGATACCAAAACGAACAAAGTAAACTACTAGAAAAGAAAACTACAGGCCAACATCCTTGATGAATGTAGACACATAAGTTCTCAATAAAACAATAGCAAACTAAATTCAGCAGCATATTAAAAGGATTATTCACCATGATCAAGTGGGATTTATCCCTGGGATGCAAGGATGATTCAACATATACAAATCAATATGATTCATCACATTAATAGAATAAAAAAAGGATCATATGATCATTGCAATAAATGCAGCAAAGGCATTTGATGAAATTCAACATCCATTCATGATAAAAAAAAACTCTTAATAAATTAGGCATAGATGGGACACATATCAAAATAATAAAGGTAATATACAAGCCTACAGTTAACATCAAAATCAATGGTGAAAATTTGGAAGCTTTTCCTCTAAGATCAAGAAGACAAAGGTGGCCACTCTCACTGTCTTATCTTATTCAACATAGTACCCCACATCCTAGCTAGAGCAGTCAAGCAAGAAAAGAAATAAACATTATCAAAATAAAAAAGGATCAAAGTTAAGTCATCTCTACAGATGACAGGATGTCATATACAGTAGGTCCTTGGGTTATATTGGAGATCTGTTCCTATGGCACGGTGTAACACAATTTTCACCATAAGTCAGAACCCACTACATAAGCACCTGTGTCACTCAACATGGACTACATATACAGCAGTAATGAAGTGAAACAGTAAAAAACAACTAAAAGACAGATAACAATTCCAGACCTTTACTTGTAAACAAATTATAAAAAATATAAAGCACATATGTACATATGTCAAAATGATGGGACTTTTTTTTTTTTTTTAAATAAACTAGTGGCCCAGTGCACATTAAAAGGGAATTAATTAGAGGAAATATTTTAATATTGCCATTTGTCAGGGACACAGGCAGGCAGCTTCACCTTGGCACTGGGCGGGGTCGCACTCAGGCAGCGCCATGTAGGTAGGCAGCATGACGTCATTGTTGGACAGTCCTGTGTATACTTCCGCTGGTGTCACTTCTGCTGGGGCTGCTCCACCTCAGCACAGGGAGAGGAGGCTGTGGCTCTGCTCAGGATCCCTGGCCAGGCGGCCTCCAAGTTGGGGGATGCCACAGGCCTGCGTGCGCCCCTGCTGGTGGCCACTTCCACCGTGGGCCCCTCCCAGGCCATGCCTAAGCAGTCGTGACTATTATGTGACTATTATGCCCCTGACCAGTTGTGATTGTTATAGGGTCTGGGCTAATTAGTAATCCCTCTATTACTATGTAGGATGGGAGATGGTGACATAACCTAGAATCTGACCTACTCCAAGTACTGCCTGTATAAAAAATGCTAAAAACTCAGCCAACATATTGTTAGATCTAATCAATTAATACAGCAATATTTTAATATATAAACATTACATAATTAACATATAAAATTGGTAGCATTTCTATATACTAACAACAAATATTCTGAAAAAAATTAAAATAGCATTTTCAATATCATAAAAATCAATACAATAATTAGGAATAAATTTCTCTAAGGAGGTGAAAGATCTGTATGATCAAAACTATAATACATTGTAGTCCTGGTGTTGTTAAGTGGTTAGAGCACTGGCCCCCACACAAAAAGGTCCCAAGTTAGATTCCTGTTAAGGGCACACATTATAAGTTGCAGGTTTGATCCCTGCCCTTGATTGGGGCATGTGCAAAGGCAACTAATCAATGTGTCTCTTTCACATTGATGTTTCTCTCTTCTGCCTCTTTCTCTCTAAAAAATTAAGAGACACATATCCTTGGGTGAATATTAACAAAAAATAAAATAAAAACAAAACTATAATTCATTGTTGAAAAAATTGAGCAATACAAAAATAAATGGATAGGTATCCCATGTTTGTGAGTTGGAAGAATTAATGTTAAAATGTCCATATCACCAGGAGCCATCTATAAATTCAATGTAATCCCTATCAAGATTCCAATTACACTTTTAAAAAAGTAGAAAAAACACTCCTAAAATTTATATGAAACCACAAAAAACCTTGAATAGCCAATTAAATCCTAAGGAAAAAGAACAAAGCAGAAGGCATCACACTTCCAATTTCAAACTGTACTATAATACTATCATAATAAAACCAACAAACTATGCCACAAAAACAGACACAGAGCTCAATTAAACAGAATCCAGAGCCCAGAAGTAGACTCAAGGATATAAAGTCAACTAATATTTGACAAGAAAATAAGAATACTCAATGGAGAAAAGGCAATCTTATAATAAATGGTATTGGAATAAAACTGGACCCATATGGATTTAAGACCCGAATGTAAGATCTAAAACCATGAAACTTAGAATAAAACTTAAGAATAAAGTTTCTTAACATTAGTCTTAATAATGATATTTTAAATATGACACCTAAAGCACAAGCAACAAAATAAACAACAAACAAGTGGGACTACATCATACTAAAAAGCTGGATAGTGAAAGAAATCAACAAAGTGAAAGGACAGCTTATGGAATGGGGGAAATATTGCAAATCCTATATATGATAAGAGGTTAATAATCAAAATATATAAGGAACTCATACAACTAAAAAGGAGAAAAAATAATCCAATTAAAAAATGGGCCCATTTAAAAATCGCACCAAAAAAATTAAGATACCTAGGAATAAACCTAACTAAAGAGGTAAAAGACCTATATGTAGAAAACTACAAGACACTGAAAAAAGAGATAGAGGAAGATGTTAACAGATGGAAGAGCATACCATGCTCATGGATTGGGAGAATCAACATCATTAAAATGTCCATACAACCCAAAGCAATCTATAGATTCAATGCACTACTCATTAAAATACCAACAACATATTTCACAGACCTAGAAAGAATTCTTCATAGATTCATCTGGAACAAAAAAAGACCACGAATAGCCACAGCAATTCTGAGAAAGAATAATAAAGTAGGTGGGATCTCAATATCAGATTTCAAGCTATATTACAAAAAAAAAAAGGGGGGGGGCTGAATAAACATTTACAAAGGAGATATTAAGAAAGCTAACAGGTACATGAAAAAATGTTCAATATCACTAGTAAGTATCCAATATAATAAAAAAAGACTAATATGTTAAATGTTCAATTGTTCATTCAACTGTTTGACTAATCCCTATAATGCACATGACCACCAGGAGGCAGACACTCCTACTGGTAGGTTAGCTTGCTATTGGGGTCCGGCCTATTGGGACTGGGTGAGATGGGTCAGACACACCCTGGAACCCTCCCATGGTCTGTCCCTAGCCAGCCAAACTCTGATGCTCCCTCCTCAGCTGACCAGCCCTGATTGGCCCCAATTGGAACTAGTTGAGATGGCCCCCATCAGCCCTGATCTGTACTGGGCAAGATGGGCCACAGCTCTCCCACAGTTCCTCCCTAGCCCCGATTGTTCACTGGTCAGGTCCCTCATCCTGGCCTGTGTCCTCTCACAATCTGGGACCCCTCTGGTTTTAGCCTGATCCCACAGGCCAGGCCGAGGGACCACACTTGTGCATAAATCTATGCACCAGGTCTCTAGTGTAAATATAATTTAAAATGACAATGAGATATCACTTCATATATGTTCAAATGACCATCATTAGAGAGACAAGAGGTAAATGTTGGTGTGATAAGATTGTAAATTAATACAGGTACTGTATAAAACAGCATGTAAGTATTCTAAAAACAGTTAAAAACACAACTACCAAATTATCTAGCAATTCCACTTCTGGGAATATATACAAAAGAAACAAAAAATACTAAATCAAAGAGGTATCTACACACTTTCCCCCCACTTTATAGCACCATTACTTATGATAGCCAGCCATAGAAATAACCTACATGTCCATCAGTGGATGAGTGAGTGAAGAAGTTGTGATTATATGTATATACTAGAGGCCTGATGCATGAAATTTGTGCACAGGGACGTGTCCCTCAGCCCAGTCTACATCCTCTCCAATCTGGAATCACTAGAGGGATGTTCGACTGCCCGTTTAGGCCCAATCCCACCGTGTCCCAGCAGTTGAATATCCCTTTCACAATCTAGAACTGTTGACTCTCATCTGCTCACCTGCCTGCCTTCCTGATTGCCCCTAACCACTTCTGCTTGCCAGCCTGATCATCCCCTACCACTCCCCTCTAGCCTAATTGATGCCTAACTGCTCCCCTGCCAAGCTATTTGCCCCTAACTGCCCTCCCCTACCATTTTGTCTTTTCCCAACTGCCCTTCCCTGCAGGCCCAGTCACCCCCAACTGACCTTCTATGTTGGCCATCATGTGGTGGCCATCTTGTGTCCACATGGGGGCAGGATCTTTGACCATATGGGGGCATCCATCTTGTGAGTTGGAGTGATGGTCAATTTGCATGGTACTATTTTATTAGCTAGGAAAGAGGCCTGGTGCATGGGTGGGAGCCAGCTAGTGTGCCCTGAAAGGTGTCTTGGATCAGGGTATGTGTTCCCTTGGGGCGTGGGGAGGCCTAGGCTAGGGGCCTGTGGTAGTGAGCGGGCCAACCACATCCCCAGTGACCCAAGAAGAGGCCCTGGTATCTGGGATTTATTTATCTTCTACAGTTGAAACTTTATAGCATGGAGTGGAGCCAAGCCTCCTGCTTGCTCCGTGGCCACAGCCATTTCTGTTGGGATTTATTTATCTTCTGTAATTGAAACTTTGTAGCCTTAGGTGGAGGTCAAGACAGACCAGGGCTGCAGAGGCTTGGCTTCCTCCATCACTGGGGGCAACCCTAGCCTCCTGCTCTCTCCAGCTCCATGGCTGCTGCCATTTTTGTTGGGATTTCTCTTCTATAATTGAAACTTTGTAGCTTTGAGTGAAGACCTGGGTCTGCCAGGGTATGTGGAAAGCTTGGCTTCCTCCATTGCTGGGAAAACCCAAGCCTTACTCCTGCTCTTTCTGTGGCCTCAGCCATCTTGGTTTGGGTTACATTATTTTTATGTGAAAAATCTTCCATTTTTAAGGGGGAAAATGTTAACTCTTGGAGCCTATGATGAAAATGAAGAGGTCTCAAAGATAGAAAATTGAAAGTTACAGTAAATTAAGTATCTAACTGTAAAATTGTTGGTGTGTGTGTGGTGATGGTATTGGGAAGTGGAGGGGTGGAAGGTGAGGGAAAAGAGAGCATTCTGTATAGAAGTAAATAAAAGTGAGAGCTCAAGCCAGTGTAAAATTACTCAGCTGAGAGGTGAAGCTTCAGGGATGGATGAACTGTTGGTGATTTTATGTGTCCCTTCAATGCTGCTGTAATATCCATACCATCATTCACATAAATCTTGTGAACATCATCTGCTATAGTAATGTTGAGGGTGATGTCAATTCTGTTTCATAGTGGAGCAAACTTAGTACTTTATATTTATCCTTTGGGTTCTGGCTTTAAAAAAAAAAGAATTGTTGAGTAGAAATTAGTCACTGAAGTTGTGGGATAATCAGGAAATTTTTACAAATATCTATGCTTCAATTTGTCACAAGTTTAATTAATTCATAATTTAAGCATAAGAAATATGCTACATGATTTCTCATTCCTCCTTAGATTTAGATTTTTAGTGTTGTTTTTCTGGTCTAATAAAGAGAAATATTTGTCTAGCATGAGGATAACAAAGCAGAAAGCATTTTCTTTTCAGGAATACTTAATAGTATTATTATTAGAAACATTTACATATAGTCAGGGCCATAGCTTTTCAACAATATGACAGTCCTGCAATGGAAAGGAGAACCTCCATGTCAAGCATGTTTAAAGTCTGGCAACTGGTCAGTCAGGATGTTATGAAAAAATAGTTGGGAAGAAATAGCTTTTGTTGCCATTCCATTTTGATTAGACTTTGATGTTTCCAGTGTCAAGTTGAATATCTGTAGTTATATTTTGAAATTTTTGAACTTTCTGTAACTCTCTGAAAATAAATTTCTTTTTTAAAATAATCACAATGTCATTTGTAAAATAAGACAATATTGCCTCTATGTACAAGTGGATTTGCAGTTTGCTTTTGAGCTTGCTACATTGCCAATGAAAAATTAAACAATATTCAACTCCAAATATATAAGTGACCGTTATGACCAATCAACTGGAACAACAGGTTGTTATGATGCACACTGACCACCAGCGTGCAGACGCTCAATACAGGAGCTCCCCCCTGGTGGTCAGTGTGCTCCCACAGTGGGTTCACAGCTGGTGAGCACAGTGTGGTGACGGGAGCTTCTCCCACTTCCACAGCAGCACTACTGAGTGGTGGTAGAGGCAAGTGGTGGCTGCAGGCAGCAGCAGGTGGCAGGGCAGGAGTTGGCAGCAGGCATAGTGGGGAGTGGCAATAGCAGGGTACCCACTCCTGGCTCAGATTTCTCCCTGGCTGCCTGCTGCTTCGGCATTGCTACTTCCCTCGAGGGATGTCAGACTGGCAGTTTGACATCCTCTGAAGGGTCCTGGATTGTGAGAGGGTGCAGGTCAGGCTGAGGGATCCCACCTGTACACGAATCCATGAATCAGACCTCTAGTTTCATTATAAAAAATGTCAGTTGTATTTTCCTAGTAAATGTTGTTATTCAATTTTACAAACTTTTTCAGCTTGCCACTCCACAGTGATTTTATTTTATTTATACAATTACTAGAGGCCTGGTGCACAAATTTCATGCATGGTGGGGGGTCCTCTCAGCCCAGCCTGCACCCTTTCCAGTCTGGGACATCCCTCTCACAATTTGGGACGACTGCCTTCTAACTGTTCACCTGCCTGTCTGCCTGATGGCCCCTAATTGCCACTCCCTGCTGGCCTGGTCACCCTTTACTGCACCCCTGCCAGCCTGATTGCCACTTACTGCCCCCACTGCCAGCCTGGTCATCCCAACTGTCCACCTCACTGGCCTGGTCACCTCTAACTACCCCCTGAATAGCCTGGTCACCCTTACTGCCCCAATGCCAGCCTGGTTGCCCCCAACTTCCCCTCACCCCCACTGATCTGGTCATCCCTCACTCCCCCCCCCCCACTCTGCTGACCTGGTTGCCACTCACTGCTCCCCTGTCGGCCTGGTCACCACCCCTATGGGCCTGGTTGCCCCATGCAGCCTGTTGTTCAGTTGTTTGGTCTCCCTTCATTAATGCTCCTGCTGGCCTGGTTGCCCCATGCAGCCTGTTTGCTTGTCTGTTCGGTTGCAATGGTCGCTTACTGCACTCCCACCAGCCTAGTTGCCACTTACTGCCCCCACTGCCAGCCTGGTTGCTCCCAATTGTTCTAGATATTATCATCCTTTATTTGAAAAGCACAACCTTTGGTATATTCTAGTTTTCTTCTCTTTAGAGAACCTCTGATAATGTTTCATATCATGACTAGAAATATGCATTTCTTCTCTTTCCCAGTTTATGACACTTGGAAGGTTTGAAAGCCAAATATGAGGAGCAGAGAAATTGTCCTTAAAGTGAGACTGGAGAGGGGAGAAATGAGAATGTGAGCCAAAGAGAGGAAAATAAAGTGACAAGCAAAACAGAAGGCAGAAAAGACATACAGGATGGCTCAAAAGAAAAGCAACTGGAAGGTGAAAGGTGATATTGCTACATGAAAGGACCAAGGAAAAGGCAGAGCTTTAAGAGTTGCTTAGATTTGAAGTCTTTGGGTCTGGGGCCTCTTCAAGATGGAGGGATGAAAGGGAGAGATGGGCCAGATAAACACACACACACACACACACACCTGTACAAACACACAGGCAGAATCTAGAACATTTTAAATATGTCCTTGATGATTTATTTCTATGAGAGGACACTGGAATTAAATTAAGAGTTGGGAGTTTGTTCCCAGGCTCAGGAAAGGACTGTTGCTGAATTCTAAAATGAGAAAGGACTTTTAGGATTCTGACTTTTAATTTCTTCTTCACATTTGTTTATACATGAATGCATAAAGTAGATTTAATCTAAAAGAACTAAACAGACAGTCTAATATCTTTTACTTTAAACAAAAAGTCATCTACATCATCATGAAGTAAATACCTTTAAACTTTTAGAATTTATCAGAGTACATAAACTTCCTTAGTAATTAGCCACATTTCCTAATAATATTAGAGCTTCTGTAAAGTAGATTTTAAAAGGTAGAGACTCTGACATTATAAGTACTCTAAATTCCAAATAATTACATCATATTCCTTATGACATAATGCAGAGACATAGTCTAATTTATCTGCTGGGGAAAAATAGAGGTGAACATTAATAAATTGAATTTTCATTTCCAAGCATCCCCTTTTAAAAAAGTGAGAACTTTACCTGATGTTGAAGTACTTTCAATTTAACTTAGCATTTAAAATTTGAAGCATATTTGAAGTAGAGAAAAGGAATACAGTAAACTTTCATAGTCTCATCACCAGTTACCTGTTACCAGGCTTCATCCATCCAGGTTTTTCTTTTTTGGAAATATTTAGAAGCAAAATTCAGTCATCTAGAACCTTATTGCACACTTAACTTTCTTCAATAAAATGTTTTAAAACCATGGGAACTTTTTTGTATGGTTGCAATGACATCATTGCACTCAGTATTAGTAATGATTAAAAAATATTATTTCATATCCACCCATAGTTAAATTTCTCTGGTAATTAAAAAATCTATATTCTTTTTTTTAAAATTTTTAAATTAATGTATTACATGTATACATATCTTTTAATTGCCCTCCTCCCTCCCAGGCATATCCTAATCCTTTACTGTCTTGTGTTCATTGGTTATGCTTATATGCATGCATACAAGTCTTTGGATGATCTCTTATCACTTATCTACCCTACTTCTCCCTAATTTGACAGTCTGTTTGATGCTTTACTGCCTCTGTATCTAACTTTTTGTTCATCAGTTTATAATGTTCTTTATTATCCACAAATGAGTGAGATCATACGGAGTTTCTCCTTCATTGACTGGCTTATTTCACTTAGCATACGGCTCTCCAGTTCCATCCAGGTTGCTGCATAGGATAAGAATTCCTTCTTTTTTATTGCAGCATAGAATTCCATTGTGTAGATGTACCATAATTTTCTGATCCACTCATCTACTGACGGGCACCTAGACTGTTTCCAAATTGTAGCTATTGTAAATTGTGCTGCTATGAACATAGGAGTGCATAAATCCTTTCTGATTGGTGTTTCCAGTTTCTTAGGATATATTCCTAAGAGTGGGATTGTTGGGTCAAATGGGAGTCCATTTTTAGTTTTTTGAGGAAACTCCATACTGTTTTCCACAGTGGCTGCACCAGTCTGCATTCCCACCAGCAATGCATGAGGGTTCCTTTTTCCCCATATCCTCACCAACACTTGTCATTTGTTGATTTGTTGATAATTGCCATTCTGACAGGCATGAGATGGTATTGCATTGTTGTTTTGATTTGCATATCTCGGGTAATTAGTGACTTTGATAATGTTTTCATGTGTCTCTTGGTCTTCCTTCTGTCGCATTTTGAAAGTTGCCCATTTTTTTTATTGGATCATTTATCTTGCTTTTATTAAGTTGCATAAGTTGGCTGTAGATGTTGGAGATTAAACCTTCATCAGTAGTAACATTTGCAAATATGTTCTCCCATACAGTGGGCTTTTTTGTTGTTTTGGTGAAGGTTTCTTTTGCTGTGCAAAACCTTTTTATTTTGATGTAATTCCCTTTGTTTATTTTCTCTTTATCTTCCATTGCCCTTGGAGCAGTATCAGTGAAGAAGTTCTTTGGCATATGTCTGAGATTGTGCTGCCTGTGGATTCCTCTAGTATTTTTATGGTTTCCCATCTTATGTTTTAGTCCTGTATCCATTTTGAGTTTATTTTTGTGTATGGTGTAAGTTGGTGGTCAAGTTTCATTTTTTTTGTACATATGTGTCCAATTTTCCCAACACCATTTATTGAAGGGGCTGTCTTGACTCCATTGTATATTCATGCCTCCTTTATCAAATATTAATTGAGCATAGTGGTTTGGATGGATATCTGGATTCTCTATTGTATTCCATTGGTCTATGTGCCTAATCTTGTTCCAGTACTGGGCTCTTTTGAGAACAGTTGCTTTGTAATATTGCTTGAAATCTGGTATTGAGATCCCACATACTTTATTCTTCTTTTTTAGGGTTGCGTGGCTATTCAGGGTCTTTTTTTGTTCCAGATGAATCTTTGGAGAGTTCTTTCTGGGTCTGCGAAATATGTTGTTGGTATTTTAATGGGTAGTACATTGAATCTATAGATTGCTTTGGATAGTATGGACATTTTAATGATGTTGATTCTCCCAGTCCATGAGTGCAGTATGCTCTTGCATCTGTTTATTTCTTCCTCTATCTCTTTTTTCAGTGTCCTATAGTTATCTGCATATAGGTATTTTACCTCTTTGTCAGGTTTATTTCTAGGTCTCAGTTTTTTTTTTCTGTGATGGTAAATGGGATTGCTTTTTTAATCTCTCTTTCTGTAAGTTCACTATTAGTGTATAGAAATGCCATAGATTTCTTGGCATTTTATATCCTGATAGATTGCCAAATTCATTTATTAAGTCTATTAGTTTTTGGATAGAGTCCTTCAGGTTTTTTATATACAGTATCATGTCAACTGCAAATAAGAACAGCTTTATTTCTTATTTTCCAATTTGGATGCCTTTTATTTCTTTTTCTTGTCTAATTGCAATGGCTAATACTTCCAGTACTATGTCAAACAGGAGTGGTAAGAGTGGGCATCCCTGTCTTGTTCCTATTTGCAGAGAAAATGGTTTTAGTTTTTGCCCATTGAGTATGATGTTAGCTGTGGGTTTATCATATATGGCTTTTATGATGTTGAGGTATGATCCTTCTATTCCCACCTTGCTGAAAATTTTTATCAAGAAAGGGTGTTGGATTTTGTCAAATGCTTTTTCTGCATCAATTGATATGACCATGTTTTTTTAATCTCTCAATTTGTTTATGTGATGTATCATGCTTATTGATTTACGAATATTGTACCATCCTTATATTGCTGGGATAAATCCTACTTGGTCATGGTGTATGATCTTTCTGATGTATTGCTAGATCTGATTTTCTAGAATGTTGAGGATTTTGACATCTATGCTCATGAGAGATGTTGTCCTGCAATTCTCTTTTATTGTGTTGTCTTTATGTGGTTTTGGTATTAGGGTGATGATGGCTTCATAGAAGTTGTTTGGAAGTGTTCCTTTTTGAATATTTTGGAATACTCTGAGGAGAATACGTTTTAGTTCTTCCTTGAATGTTTGGTAAAACTCTTCTGTGTTGCCATCTGGTCCTGGGCTTTTGTTTGCTGTAAGCTTTTTGATGACTGCTTCAATTTCTTCCATAGTTATTGGCCTATTGAGATGTTTAGATTCTTCTTGATTGAGTTTTGAAGGTTATATTTTTCTAGGAATATGTCCATTTCCTGCAGATTTTCCATTTTGTTGGAATAGAGTTTTGCATAATATTTTTTAACAATTCTTTGTATTTCAGAGGGGTCTATTATTTCTCCTCTTTCATTTCTGATTTTGTTTATTTGGGTCTTCTCTCTTTGCTTCTTGGTGAGCTTGGCTAGAGGTCTATCAATCTTCTGTATCCTTTCAAAGAACCAGCTCTTGATTTTGTTGATCTTTTAAATTGTTTCTTTAGTCTTTATATTGTTTATCTCCCCTCTGATTTTTACTATTTCCTTTCTTCTGCTTACACTGGGCTTTTCTTGTTGCTCTCTTTCTAGCTCTTTGAGTTGTAGGGTTAGGAAATTATTACCATTGTTTCTTGTTTTTTTTTTTTTTCTTTGCAGTAGGCTTGTAGAGCTATGAACTTCCCTCCCAAGACTGCTTTCACTGTGTCCCATAAATTTTGTATTGTTGTGTTGTCATTGTCATTTGTTGCCATATTTTTTATTTCTTCCTTCATCTCTCTGGTTACCTAGTCATTGTTTAATAGCATGCTGTTTAGTTTCATGTTTTTGATTTCTTTGTATTGTTTTTACTGTAGTTGATTTCCAGTTTTATGCCACTGTGATCTGAGAAAGTGCTTGATATGATTTTTTATTTTCTTGAATTTGAAGAGACTTTTCTTATGACCCAACATATGGTCTATATTTGAAAATGACCCATGTGCACTGGAGAAGAATGTATATTCTGTGGCTTTGGGGTGAAATGTTCTGAAGATGTCAATTAATTCCATCTGGTCTAGTGAGTCATTTAGGCTTGATGTTTCTTTGCTGAGTTTTTGTTTAGAGGATTTGTCCAGTGGTGACAGTGGGGTATTAAAGTCTCATACTATGATCGTATTACTGTCAATCTCTCCCTTAATATCCTCCAGGAGTTTTTTTTATGTATTTAGGTGCTCCTATATTGGGTGCAAATATGTTTACCAGAGTTATTTCTTCTTGTTGGATTGTTTCCCTTTAGTATTATGAAGTGGCCTTCCTTATCTTTTGTTATGTCCCTTACTTTGAGATCTAATTTGTCATATATAAGTTGTTGCAACCCCAGCTTTTTTTTTCATTTCCATTTACCTGAAAAACTGTCTTCTATCCCTTCATCCTCAGTCTGTGTGCATCTCTTTTTGTTAGGTGGGATTCTTTTTTTTTAAATTAAATCTTTATTATTCAGATTATTACATTTGTTTCTCTTTTTTCCCTTCCATAGCACCCCTTCACCCATCTCCCACCCCTCCCTCTGCCCTTAGCTCCCTCCCATTGATCTCATCCGTAGGTGTATGATTTTTGTCCAGTCTCTCCCTGTACACACCTCACCCCTTTCCCCCTGAGAATTATCAGTCCACTCCCTTTCTGTGCTCTAGATTCTATTATATTCACCAGTTTATTCTGTTGATCAAATTTTTAATTCACTTAATTTTTAGATTCACTTGCTGATAGATATGTATTTGTTATTCATAATTTTTTGGCTTTTACCTTTTTCTTCTAGGTGGGATTCTTGTAAACAGTAGATGTATGGGTCATTTTTTCTCATCCAATCCGTTATTCTATGTCTTTTGATTGGAGCATTGAATACATTTACATTTAAAGTTATTATTGAATGGTACTTATTTGTCGCCATTTTTATTCTTTACCCCTGTGTTCCTTCTTCGTTTCCTATTTCTTTTTTTTACAGCAGACTCTTTAGCATTTATTGCATTACTGGTTTGGTGGTAATATGTTCCCTTAGTTCGTTTTTGTCTGTGAAGCTCCTCATTTCATCTTCAATTTTGATTGATAGCCTTGCTAGGTACAGTATTCTTGTATTCAGGTCCTTCATTTGCATAACTTTAAAAATTTCATTCTATTCCCTTCTGGCCTGATGAGTTTCTGTTGAAAAATCAGTTGCTATTCTGAGGAGGGTTCCTTTGTAGGTAACTTTCTGTCTTTCTCTGGCTGATTTTAAGATTCTTACTTTGTCTTTGGTGTTTGCCAATTTTAATTATAATGTGGCTTGGTGTTGGTTTTTGGGGTTCATTTGTTAGGGACTCTGAGCTTCTTGCATTTGTGTGGGTTTTTTCCTTCCTATATCAAGTAAGTTTTCTGTCATTATTTCTTCAAACAGGTTTTCTATTCCTTGTTCAGTTTCCACTTTTTCTGGAACCCCAATTATGTAGTTGTTGTTTTGTTTCATGTTATCTCAAAGTTTCCTTAGGATCTCTTCTTGCTTTTTATTTTTTGTTTTCTAGAAGTTGCTGTACTTTGCTATTTTTTTTCTACCTTGTCTTCTAGCTCACTGATATGGTCCTCTGCTTCTTCTAGTCTACTTTTGATGATTTCTATTGGGTTCTTTACAGCAGTGATGTCATTTTTCATTTCTTCTTGAGTCTTTATAATTTCCTCTTGTTTCTTTCCCATATTGTTGAATTTGTCTTCCATTTTTTTCAGCCACCTTATGTCCATTTTTATGAACTCCTTCTCTGGCACGTTGTTTGCTTCTATTTCATTTTCTTCCTTTTCTGGTGATGCCTGCTTTTCTTTCATATGTGGGCTGTTTCTTCGTCTGCCATGGTCTTTCTTCTTTGGGTGTCTCGCTATGTAATTCTCTCCCCTACATTGATTTAAAGGCACAAAATACAACACGACCAGGTACAACACACAAGGCACTGAATTGAAATGTATTCATGATGTTAATAACCTCAAATAAGGTAACCACCAGTGAAAGACAAATTAAGGGTAAGTAGCTAAAGAATAAGAGAGAAAGGAGAAAAAAAGAAAGAAAGAAGTGCCAAAATGAATTTGAGAGATGAGAGAAAATAGCAGAAAAAGAAGAAGAAGAAGAAGAAGAAGAAGAAGAAGAAGAAGAAGAGAGAAAGAAAAAAGTAAGAGAAAAATGAAAGAGAATAAGAAAGAAAATAGGAACAAATTATATATGTGAGGAGAAAACTCCAATAGAACAGCCACTAATCCCAACAAATGCGAGCAATAAGTACCTGGAGAATAATACAAATTTCAAATAACAGCTAATATCAAGGGAGGCAAGGGAAAACAGAGGTAGAAAACAAACAAAAACAAAGCAAATGAAAAGCAAAATAAAACAAGTAGAATAAGCAAAACAATCTCACAAAGAAGTATAAAAAATTGATATAATCAACGTTCAAGTAAACAATGACAAAAGGACATAGAGAAAAACAATTTTTTGGGTAGTGAAGACAGAGAAGAGAGATGTTTGTATGGACTTGGAGTAGGGGATTAAAAATTAGATATATAAGTGGAGTGAAGTTTTAAGCAGGTAAAAAGAAAGAATAGGAAAAATCTAAAGTAGGAAAAGGGTAATAGAAACAGGACTACCATAGGGGGAAAGTTAGAAAGAGAGGGAAGGCATAAAGGTAGAGCTGAGATGGAGTAAAGTGATGCTAAAGGAAAGCTGAAAATAGAATATAGAACTCTAATCCCAAAGTAAAATAAAGAGAATATATAATGACACTTCTTTTTTTCAAAAAGGTAAAATAGTAGTAGTGAAAATACTGGTTAAAAATAAAAATGTAATAATTAAAAAGGTAAAATCAATTTGAGGAAAAAAGAAAAATATTAGTTTTTAAATTAAAAGATAAAGAAAAAACATTAAAAATAAAAGAGTACAATGGATAGTAGTGGAGGTCATTCACTTCCTCTGTTGTTCTGTTTGGCACGCCTGTTTTCCAGTCAGGATGATATTGCAGTTTCCTTCATTCTACTTCTGCTCAGTGGAGAGTCAATTCGTGATTCATCTGCTGCATGGCCCTGTTTTGGAATTGACCTCTGAGACTATAGATTCTCTCTAGCCTGTGCTTAGATCCTGCTTTTTTGTGGTACTCAGTACCGGTTTGTGGCAGTGGGTTGCTCCAGAGCTGGTTCTCTGATGGTTATTCTGCACTCTGATCCTGAGGTTCCAGAAAAACAGCCTTCTCCTGCAATCTCAGGATTTCTCCAATTGGGTGATCCTAGGTATTGGGCTTAGCAATCAGAAGCCAGGGTTTGAAGAGTTTGAAGGAGAACCCCTTCCCTGCCCCTGTTCAAGTAGCTGGGACACCAGGTTGTCCTTCTTTCTCAGATCAAAATGGGTTGCTTTCTAGAGCTCCCCTCTGTTAACAGCTATGCGGCCTCCCTTACACATTCAGGGATCATGCCCTGCCCCACATCCACTGATTTCTGTAGGTGTAGCTTTCCCCCAGTCCAGTTCCCACAATGTGCACATCTCTCTGTTCTGTTGGACTAGAGACCTCACCTTATCCCAGGCAAAATCTGACTTTTCCGTGTGGCATGTGGAGCTCCTCTGAATCCATGTGTTTGCATCAATTGGGGAGCGGTGTTCTGAGTCCCCCAGCTTTTCGGTGGGTTCCACAGCTGTAGCTTTTCAGTGTTCCATAAACACCCACTTTCCCCAGAAAGATGGCGCAGTCTCCATGTTTGCACGGTTGGCTCCAGGAGACCAAAACCCCATGGCAGTGGTCCTGCTTGGTCAGGGGAGGCACGTCCAGCAATCCCCCACCTTCTCCTAGAGAATAACTGTCTCTTTCCAACAAACACCCCCAGTGAGACTCTAAGCTGTTCTCTCTGTATGCTCAGTGACAAGGCTCCAGACACATGCGTCTATTCTGCCACCATTTCCCCCCCCTCCAAAAATGTATATTCTTACAGTTGGTTTATTAAAACTAGAACCTTCAAGTCCATCATACCTGTCCCTATTTTACTCTTTAGCTATCAACTCACTGAAAAAAATCTTAGTTATCCAGCAGATATATTTAAAGTTTATAGTTTAAAGGCTAAATAGTAATGTAGACTCACATAAACTACTCAGAATCTTAATAAATAAAGTAATCTAATCCCTAGCAGTGGTTCTCAACCATGGGTGCGAGCTTAAGGCAACAAAGTTTCAATGGCTGTGCAAGCAGAGGCTTGGCTCTGCTCCACGCTATAAAGTTTCAATTGTAGAAGATAAATAAATCCCAGATACCAGGGCCTCTGCTTGGGTTGTGCGGAGTGAAGTGAGGGGGGAGGCCTTTGGCCAGCCTGCAAACCACAACCACAGGCCCCTTGCTTAGGCCACCACACGCCCCAAGGGAACACCCACCTTGATCCAGGATACCCTTTAGGACAAACCAGCTGGCCCCCACCCATGCAGCAGGCCTCTATCCTATTTAATAAAAGAGTAATATGTAGATTGATCATCATTCCAACACACAAGATGACTGCCCCCATGGGTCAAAAGATCCTGCTCCCATGTGGACACAAGATGGCCACAACAAGAATACCAGCAGAGGAGGGCAATTGGCGGAGACCAGTCTGGCAAGGGAGGGCAGTTGGGGATGATCAAGCCTGTAGAGGAAGGCAGTTAGAGGTGACCAGGTTGGCAGAGGAGGGAAGTTGTGGGTGACAGGGCCTGCAGGGAAGGACAGTTGTGGGGGACTCAGGTCTGCAGGGGAAGGCAGTTAGGGTAACTAGGCCTGCAGGGGAGGCATTTAGGGGTGACCAGGCAAGGAAAAACAATTAAAAGTTCTCTATTGTCTTCCCCCTAAAGCAGGGTTTGCACTATCTTTCACATAGACTCACATTTACATTTATATACCAGACATTCTGAGTTTTTGACTTCTGCGGAGATGATCCAGCTCCCCTTTCCACTCACTGGAATATGGAAAAGTCAGCCATTCAAGCTCACAAAATTTCTGTAAGTTAAAAGCATTAACAGAGGCTCCGTAATCATCCACTTGCTGCTTGAATTCCTGAAAATTTTTCAAAAAAATATTGCAGAGGGGAACATGGAGACACACACAAACCTTGACCCATTTTGATGGAGACCAACATGACAAACACAAAACAAACAATCCCAACACCAACACGATAAACACACGACAAACAGTCCAGACTCAACTACTCTTGTCTTGGGCCAAGGACACCATCGTGTCCTTTGACTGGAGTCTGGAGGTTACACTGCATCCAGCCTTCCAACAGACTCTTACTCCTGAGATATCAACCTAGGCGCCTGTGATTTAGCTCCTGTGAGACCGGTTTCCCCCTTTTCAATAAATCATTGTGCTTCCACCTCTGGCCTTGGTCCCCAGAAAGGAAGGAGAACCTCCGGCCCACTGTGTGGGGGTCCCTCTCACCTCCTGCGGGTATCTTGCTGGCGCCTCCAAATGTTGTGGAGTGAATGCGAGTGACCATGGAAGTTGCTAAGTTGGTAATAAGCAAGCAAAGATTTATTGAGATGACCAGCAACTGCTCTGCCTTTCTCCACGCAGGGAGTCCAGAAAGCAGCAGCGACCCTTTGTGTAGAACCACTTTTTAAGTACATTAACCACACCTTGCTTTTGCAGAGCAAACAACCCAAGACAAAACAGTTTTTCCAAAGCAACATCAGAGTCATGCCATTGATGACCATGTTATTCTATGAAAGAAGACCTACATGTCATAGGGTCATCTTGTTCTTCAGAAAGCTGACAATGTCTGGGAAGGAGCCATGAGACCATATCTCAAGGCCTGGCCTGATGTCAGCACTGACAACTCTATCTTGGGGATAGTCCACGGCCTCTCTTGAATGGGGCATGCTAAAAAATTCTCACTCTCTAACTATCTCCTGTTGGGTCTCGCTAAATTTATCCATCTTTTCTAGGACATACTTGAAAAACCTTATAACCGTGGTTTTCAATTCTATACCCTCCTTTTCTTTTGTTTCTGACCTGTTCCTTTGTTTCCACATTTTCACTGCTTCCCTGAGTTGGTAGAGTAGCTTTGTGTGCTAGGTGTCCTGTATGGCCCAGTAGCTCCGTAATCCCCAGTTACCTGAGGTGGACTCTCTTGGTGAACCCCTTTGTGGACTGTGTGTACAGTCTTGTTGTAGTTAAGTCTTGATTGTTGTTGGTATCACTGGGGGGAATTGACCTCCAAGCCAATTAGTTGTGAGGTTTAGCTGTGTCAACCACGGGAGAACTTCTGTGCTAAACTCTGCCTTAAGACTTGCAATATTTCAAAAGTCTCTGTGCTAAACTTGGATGGGGTGAAGTCTCAGGGATGAGCAGACAGCCTTGGCTTCCCGTCAGACCCTGGGTCTCAGTGCCCCTCAGTAATCGCTGCTCACATGTGCCTCCAGATCTCTGCCTTTCTGGTTCCCCTGAGTTTCTGTGTGCTCCGGGGACCCATATGAGTCTGGGTCCCCAGGGTCTCACCTCAAACTGGGGTTCAGTGCAGTCCAACCTGGCTTTCAGTGCAGTTGGGAGGTTCTGTCTTCCTCCCATTAGAGAAAGCTAGCAGCACAATCAGCAGTCACTGTGTGTGCACTTTTGTGGGAACCTCTAGATCTTTGTCTTTCGTGGTTCCCCTAGGTTTCTGTGCACTCTTCCCTTTTCCCACAGTGCAGACTCCTCCATATGAGTCTTGCCTGGAACTGAGGTTCAGTGCAATCAGAAGTGGGTTTCAGTGTAGTTGGGAGTTTCAGTCTCCCTCCCGCTAGAGGAAGTCAGCCAGGCATTCTGCTGCCCATCCTCTCCATGAGTGTCTCTGTACCTCAGCTTTTGCAGCTCCTCTGAGTCTCTGTGAACCTATCTTTTTCCTTCTAGTTGCAGAATTTCCACTCAGCCAGCTTTCCTGTGGTTCTGGATAATGTCAGTTCTGTGTTTTAGTTGTAGTTTTGAAATTGTGTGAGGCAGCAGTTTTGGTGTTCACCTAGGCCGACATCTTGATTTCTTCCTACTATTATATTTTTTTACCATAGTTATTATGGTTAACATTAATTAAGAGCTAAGAACCAAGAACTGTTCCATGTGCTTAATGTGGATTATCCTGTTATTACCCAAGATGGTTCAGTGAGGCAGGCACTATTTGGCTTTGATACTGAGGAACTAGAGATCAGACTAACTGGGTTTGAATTTGGTTCTAGAACTGTGTTATCTTAGACATATTTATTAACCTCTGTGTGCTTCAATTATCACATCTATAGAATGGAAAAAACAAGATCTGCCTCAAAAGTTTATGTTAAGGATTAAATTTTAAAAAATTCTTATTAGCACAATGCTTGGCACATAGTGTCCAGTAAATTTTAGCTATTGATACTATTATTAAATTTATTTATCAATACCTTTTATGTTAATACAAGAGTAAAAATACGTGTATAATTATAGTTTGTAGGTTCTTATGCAATCAAAATTTACTAAATTTTTTCCTTTACACAATAATGTATGGCTTTAAGGAATTTGTTTACCATGCTAGCCAGAGTAAAATTAACTTAATATGTCCTTCCTATTTGCTAGCATGCCACAATCTTTAATTCTGGTATTTTCACTTGATTAAATTGCTGCTCTTTAAAAAAAATTGAATTAAGCAGACCTCAATAAGTGCCAGAAAGTCTTTACTCCAGGAAAAGGAAACCATAATTTATGCACCATTCATTAACTACTAAGATATTTATGATTGCTATTCTAAAAATGTAAGTTCTAGAAACCAACCACAGAGAGCAGTACCTAGAGTATAATAGGTGCTCAGTAAATATCTGTTAAATTAATGCATGTTATTGGAGAACTCAGTCACAGCAATTTATCCTTCTTTGACTAGTATTTAAGTATGCCTTTTTAAAATGTATCATAAAAGAAAGTAAACAAAAACCTTTGCTGTCTTTCTAAAAAAGCTGTATCATTGTCGAGACTGGGGCTTGGAGGGGGGGCGGATTTAACCATTTTCTATATTTGTCTGCATAGCGGAGAAAATGTGGCTGCAGGCTACTGGTCTGAGCTCAGTTCTAAGTGTGTCCCCAGGTGCAAAGCTGGGGACTTACTTGAGCCTGAATCTCTATTACCATCTTGACCGAGTGTGGGGCAGCATCCAGCCTGAGTCACTGTTACACTGTGGTGAGTCACTATTTTGGCACCTGACTGATTAGTCAGACCTTTCTACTGCATCAGGACTCCATGGTGTGGCAGATCCTGCAGCAGCTGCCTCCAGTGTTATAGTGCTGTGCAGGTGGGAGTGCGGCTGGGACAAGGTTGTTCTGATACAGGATGCACGGTGTCTCTCTTCAGATAACCCCTTGAGCTCCTTCTCCCATTACAGGATTCAAAATGTTTGCAGCAGTGCCTCTCTTCTGGCTTCACTGACCTTTTATTGGGTAATAGATTAAAGAGAGAAATTGATGTTTAAGAAAACAAAATCTATTATTCTGACTGTGACTCTAGACAAGTCTATGGCCCCTATTTTCCTCTTTTGTGAAATGAGAAGTTTTGGACCATTGTTTCTAGCACTGGGACCCAATACCCCTAGAATCCGACCAGTTGGGCTGAGTAGGGTCTGGGATCTATATATTTTTAAAACTCCTATGTACTTTGGATGGGCAGCCAGTTTTGCCCATCATAAACTATATGATTTTCTAGGACCTTTCTAAATATAAAATTCTATAAATCATTATCTATTTGCCAATCAAGTCCTTTTGAGGCAAAAAAGGAAATTATTAATTGTTTAGAATTAGATGAACTATAAAAAGGTAGAAAGATTCTTATGATTTTATTTTAGTAAAAATGAAATGTTTGTATCTTTTGGAAAAACTAAGTTCACCCAGGCAACTGCAAAACTGTTTACATTTAAATTCCCATTTGTGCCGAAACTGGTTTGGCTCAGTGGATAGTCTGCAGACTGAAGGGTCCCAGGTTCGATTCCAGTCAAGGGAACGTACCTTGGTTGCGGGCACATCCCTAGTAGGGGGTGTGCAAGAGGCAGCTGATGGATGTTTCCCTCTCATAGATGTTTCTAACTCTCTATCCCTCTCCCTTCCTCTCTGTAAAAAAATCAATAAACATATATTTAAAGAAAAATAAAATAAATTCCCATTTGTAAAGACGAAATTCTATACTGAAAAATTCCAGACTAAATAGAAGTCTTATGTCTGTGCCCAGTGCTTTATGGGCTCTCACTAGTAGGTGAGTTCAGGGTCCCTAGAGAGAATAGGCCAGCTGGGTCAGCAGCATTTCAGTGTAGACATTATTCACAGCCACAGCCAAAAAAGTTCACTGAGAGCAGTACTTCCTGCTTTGTTTTAAGCCACAAAATGCATCAGGAAGTAAAGTCTGTCAAATTTTATTTTCTGACTGAGCCCTCTATTGAAATAACCACATTATTCATGGCATCAGTAACAAGGCCCAAGATGAGAAAATATACATGAATTTATTGCCTTAAAAGTAATCAGAAAAGACAGACATAGGGCGGCCTGGAAACAAAAGATAGGAGAATAATTTTGAAAGTTCCTCTTGAACTGCTTTTTCAGTACCTAAAGAAGATTACTAAGTTCCATGAGGGCACTGCACCCTGGATCCTAGAGCAGAGCATGGAAAATAACAAATAATCAATATATATTAAATAAATATGTGAATCAGACAGTTCTGAAAATTTCAAGATCTTTATATGCTAAGAATTAACTCAGGAAAAAACCCTACCAAATTATAATTCAAAAAGGCAAAAATTGGGTCTTACTCATCAAATGGTGTTGACAAAATTACCAGTAAAAAGAAGAAAGATAAAGGCAAAAAACAAAAACAAAACAAAACAACACACACACACAAAACAAACACTAAGGAAAAATATGAAAACAAACAGAACTCGTCAATAATATCATTAAATGTAAATGGGTTAAATGCACCAATCAAAAGACATAGGGTAGCTGTATTGTTAAGAAAACAGGACCCATACATTTGCTGTCTACAAGAGACCCACCACAGAGAAAAGGATTCACATAGACTGAGAGTGAAGGGATGGAAAAACAGTTTTCAGCCAAATAGAAATGAGAAAAAAGCTGGGGTATCTGGTAAAATAGACCTCAAAGTAAAGGCTATAACAAGAGATAAGGAAGGCCACTACCTAATACTAAAAGGAGCCATTCATCAAGAAGATATAACTTTGGTAAACATATACACACCTAATACAGGAGCCCCAAAATACATAAAAAAACTGCTGGAGGATATCAAGGAAGAGATCGACAGCAATACAATCTAGTAGGGGATTTTAATACACCACTGACATCTCTAGACAAATCCTCTAGACAAAAAAATCAGCAAAGAAACAGCAATTCTAAATAACTTGCTAGATCAGATGGACCTAATTGACATCTTCAGAGTATTTTACCCCAAAGCTACAGAATACACATTCTTCTCAAGTGCACACGGGGCAATCTCAAAAACAGACCATATATTGGGTCATAAGCAAAGTCTCCCCAAATTCAAAAAGATACTTGAAATCATATCAAGTATTTTCTCAGACCACAATGGCATAAAATTGGAAATAAACTACAATAAAAACATTCCAAAAAATTCAAACACTTGGAAGTTGAGTAGCATGTTACTAAACAATGATTGGGTTATAAATCAGATAAAAGAAGAAATTAAAAATTTTCTGGAGACTAATGACAATAAAAACACAGCAATACAAATGCTATGGGATACAATGAAAGCAGTGCTGAGAGAGAAGTTTATAGTTCTACAGGCCTACCTCAAAAAACATGAAAAAATGGTAATGAATCACCTAAGTCAACAATTCAAAGAATTAGAAAGAGATAACAAGAAAAGTCCACTGTGAGCAGAAGGAAGGAAATAATAAAGATCAGAGCAGAAATGAATGACATAGAGACCAAAAATCTGCAAAAAATCAACAAAACAAAGAACTGGTTCTTTGAAAGAATAAACAAGATTGATGAACATCTAGCCAGGCTCACCAAGAAGCAAATAGAGAGGAACAAAATAAACAAAATCATAAATGATAGAGGGGAAATAACTACAGACCCCACAGAAATACAAAGGATTGTGGAAAAATATTATGAACAACTCTATTCTAACAAATTTCACAACTTTGAGGAAATGGACAGATTCCTAGAAAAACACATTCTTCCAAAACTCACACAGGAAGATTAAAAAAATCTCAACACACTGATAACTAAGGAAGAAATTGAAGCAGTCATCAGAAAGCTTCCAGAAAACAAAAGTCCAGGACCAGATGGCTTCACAAGGGAATTTTACCAAACATTCATAGAAGAAGTAAAACCCATTCTTCTCAGATTATTCCAGAAAATTCAAGAGGAAGGAAAAAACTTCTAAACTCCTTCTATGAAGCCAGCATCTCCCTAATACCCAAACCCTATAAAGATAACACAATGAAAGAGAATTACAGACCAATATCCCTCATGAACATAGATGCCAAAATCCTCAACAAAATACTAGCAAATTGAATCCAGGAATACATCAGAAAGATCATACACCATGACCAAGTAAGATTTATCCCAGGGATGCAAGGATGGTACAATATCCGTAAATCAATAAATGTGATACATCATGTAAACAAATTGAGAGACAAAAATCACATAGTAATATCAATTGATGCAGAAAAAGCATTCGACAAAATCCAACACCCTTTTTTAAAAAATTAAATCTTTACTATTCAGATTAATACATTTTTTTCTCTTTTTTACCCTCTATAGCTCCCTTCCCTCTGGTTCCCACCTCTCCCTCTACCCTTACCTCCACCCCACTGATGAGTTCATAGGTGTATGATTTTTGTCCAGTCACTCCCTGTACACTCCTCCCCCCTTTCCCTTGAGAATTATCAATCCACTCCCTTTCTGTGCTCCTGATTCTATTATATTCACCAGTTTATTCTGTTGATCAAATTTTTAATTCACTTAAGTTTTAGATTCACTTTTGATAGATATGTATTTGTTCATAATTTTTTATCTTTTACCTTTTTCTTCTTCCTCTTCTAAAAGAGTACCTTTCAGCATTTCCTATAATACTGGTTTGGAGTTGATGAACTCATTTAGCTTTTTCTTATCTGTGAAGCTCTTTATCTGCCCTTCAATTCTGAATGTTAGCTTTGCTGGATAGATTATTCTTGGTTGTAGGTTCTTGCTATTCATCACGTTGAATATTTCTTGCCACTCCCATCTGGCCTGCATCGTTTCTGTTGAGATATCAGCTGATAGTCATATGGGTGCGCTTTTCAATTTTTCTCTTGCTGCTTTTAATATTCTCTCTTTGAATTTTGCTCTTGGTATTTTAATTATGATGTGTCTTGGTATGGTCCTCTTTGGATTCCTTTTATATGGGGTTCTGTGTGCTTCCTGGACTTGTAAGTCTATTTCTTTCACCAGATGTGGGAAGTTTTCAGTCATTATTTCTTTAAATAGGTTTTCAGTGTCTTGCTCTCTTTCTTCTGGCACCCCCACAATTCTGATGTTGGTACGCTTAAGGTTGTCCCAGAGGCTCCTTACTTTATCTTTACATTTATGGATTCTTTTCTCTTCTTGCTTATCCAGTTGAGTGTTTTCTGAGTCTTTATATTTAAAGTTTTTGACTTGATTCTTGCCTTTCACTAGTCTACTGTTAGGTCTCTGTATAATATTTTTTATTTCAGTCAGTGTATGTTTAATTTCTATTTGGTCCTTTATCATCTCTAGTTGATCTTTTTCCACCTCTAGTTGGATCTTTTTCACCTGTAGTTGGTCCTTTTTCACCTTCTCTTGGGACTTGCTAAATTTATCCATCTTTTTTAGGATATTCTTAAAAAACCTTATAAGCGTGGTTTTGAACTCTATATCCAGTTGTTTGTTTTCCTCCATTTCTTTTGTTTGTGATCCCTTCCCTTTTCTCAGCATTTTCACTATGCTGGGAGAACTTCTGTGTTGGATTCAGCCTTGTGATTCCAGACTTGAAATACTTCAGAAGCGTCTCTGTTGATCTTGGGATGGGTGGAGTCTCAGGGCTTAAGGGACTGCCTTGTCTTCAAGTCGGCCCCGCCCTCCATGGCCCCGAGTCTCACATGACTGGGTAATCACTGGAATGGTCCTTGTGTGCGTGTGCTCAATCTTGCAGTGCCTCTAGAGCTCTGCCTTTCTGGCTCCCCTGTGCTCTGGGACCACATGAGTCTGGGTCCCTAGGGTTTCTCCCAAAACTGGGGTTTAGTGGAATTAGAAGTGGCACAGTTGAGAGGGTCTGTCTCCTGCCCAGTCCAGAAAGCTAGCGGCACAATCAGCAGTCGGTCCTCTGCACGCAATGCCATGCGCATCACCAGCCTTCTGATCTTTTGTGACTCCCCGAAATTTCCGTGCACTTCTCCCCTTTCACAGTCCAAATTCCCCCCATATGAGTTTTGGTTGGATCTGGCTTTTGTGTCATAGGATAAGGGGTTCAGTGCCTTTGAGAGTTTCAGTCTCCTTCCTGCCAGAGAAAGTCAGCCAGGTACGCCGTCACCTGCTCTCTCCACGTGCGTGCGTCTCCGCACCTCAGCTTTTGCAGCTCCTCTGGGTCTCTGTGAGCCCCTCTATTTCCTTCTAGTTATAGAATTTTCCACTCATCCAGCTTTCCTATGGTTCTGGATGATGTCTGTTCCGTCTTTTAGTTCCAGTTTTGAAATTGTTGTGCAAGGTAGCAGTGTAGGTGTTTACCTATGCCGCCATCTTGGATTCTCCTCCCAACACCCTTTCTTAATAAAAATTCTCAGCAAGGTAGGAATAGAAGGATCATACCTCAACATAATAAAAGCCATATATGACAAACCCACAGCCAACATCATACTCAAGGGGCAAAAACTAAAATCATTTCCCCTAATAACAGGAACAAGACAGGGATGCCCACTATCACCATTTCTATTTAACATAGTGCTGGAAGAATTAGCCATTGCTATCAGACAAGAAAAAGAAATAAAAGCCATCCAAATAGGAAAAGAAGAAGTAAAACTGTCCTTATTCGCAGATGACATGATACTGTACATAGAAAACCCTAAAGACTCCATCAAAAAATTATTTGACTTGATAAATGAATTCAGCAATGTAGGAGGATACAAAATAGACACCAAGAAATCTTTGACATTTTATATACCAATAATGAAATAACAGAAAGAGTGACTAAAACAATAATCCCATTTACCATAGCACCAAAAAGTTAAGATACTAGGAATAAACTTATCTAAGGAGGTAACAGACCTATATGCAGAAAACTACACAACTATAAAAAAAGAGAAAGAGGAAGACATAAACAGATGGAAGAACCTATCCTGTTTATGGATTGGGAGAATCAATATAATCAAAATGTCCATTCTACTAAAAGCAATTTATAAATTCAATGCAATCCCCATGAAAATACCAAAGGCATACTTCACAGACCTAGAACAAAAATTCATCTGGAATAAAATAAGACCCCTAATAGCTGCAGCAATCCTTAGAAAGAAGAACAAAGTAGGTGGCAACTCAATGGCAGACTTTAAGCTGTATTACAAAGCCACTGTTCTTAAAACTGCCTGGTACTGTCACAAGAACAGACACATAGATCAATGGAATAGGATAGAGAACCCAGAAATCAATCCAAATCACTATGCTCAATTAATATTTGACAGAGGATGCATGAACATACAATGGAGTCAAGACAGTCTCTTCAACAAATGGTGTTGGGAAAATTGGACAGAAACATTCAAAAAAATGAAACTAGACCACCAACTTACACCATACACAAAAATAAACTCAAAATGGATAAAGAACTTAAACATAACACAGGAAACCATAAAAATACTAGAGGAATCCACAGGCAGCAAAATCTCCGACATATGCAGAAGGAATTTCTTCACCAACACAGCTCCTCAGGCAATAGAAACTAAAGAAAAAATAAACAAATGGGACTATTTCAAAATGAAAAGCTTTTGCACAGCAAAGGAATCCATCAACAAAACAACAAGAAAGCCCACTACATGGGAGAACATATTTGCCAATGATATCAATGATAAGGGTTTAATCTCCAACATTTACAGGGAACTCATACAATTTCACAAAAAGAAGGTAAACAACCAAATCAAAAAACGGGCAACTGATCTAAATAGGTACTTCTCAAAAGAAGACAGAAGGAAGGCCAAGAGATGTATGAAAACCTGCTCAAAGTCACTAATCAGAGAGAGGCAAATCAAAACAACAATGCGGTACCATCTCTCACCTGTCAGAATGGCTATCATCAACAAAACAACAAACGACAAATATTGGCAAGGATGCAGAGAAAAAGGAACCCTCTTGCACTGCTGGTGGGACTGCAGACTGGTGCAGCCACTGTGGATAACAGTATGGAGTCTCCTCAAAAAACTAAAAATGGAACTTCCATTTGACCCAGTGATCCCACTACTAGGAATATACCCCAAGAAACTAGAAACTCCAATCAGAAAGGATATATGCACCCCTATGTTCATAGCAGCAAAATTCACCATAGCTAAGATGTGGAAACAGCGGAGGGGTCCGTCAGCAGATGAGTGGATTAAAAAACTGTGGTACATCTACACAATGGAATACTACGCTGTGGTAAAAAAGAAAGAACTCATACCATTTGCAACAACATGGATGGATATGGAGGGCATTATGTTCAGTAAAATAAGCCAGGCAGAGAAAGACAAATATCACATGATCTCACTCATCTGTGGAATATAATGAATGACATAGACTGATGATCAAGATCAGATCCAGACAATGAGAAACGTTGATCAAAACATCAAACCTTGGGGAAGGTGGGTGTTGGTGGGAATAAGGAGGAGAGATCAACAGAGAGACTTTCCTACATGCATATGAGCATAATTATTGGGCACAGACAATGGGGAAGGTGTGGCAGGAGAGGGAATCCATACAGTGGTCTTCATAACCTTAAGAGAAATTACTTCATGAGACAAAGATTTTTAAATGAAACTCTGTAACATGAAAATCCTTTTGGAAGGAAATAAAGAGAAATTTCCTTTAAATGTCGTAAGAATCATAATTGAAAGTCAATATATTTGGCCTCTTGAGCTAAGGTAAGTAATCTGTGTTTATGCCTCCCTGAAATAGTTTATATAAAGTTACAAAAAGAAATTGTCAGCCTGTTTGAAATTTAATTGCCATGGCCTAGAACAAAGAATATCTTTACATGATATTATCTTACAATATCATTTAATTTTTGATATTTCACAACAACATATTGTACAACTACCCCAAACAAATGTACAAACTAATTCTTTGAATGTTTAGCAGCAATTTAAAAAGAGAACATGAAAGGATTTAATTCCTTTCCGAAGGAATTGCACTGGGAAGGCCCTTGAGCATTCTATCCTGGTCCTCTTTCCTCTTTTGCCAAGAGGGACCCTCTTCTCACAACCCAATGGACCTCAGCTATAGCCTGAGGTGTCTATTCACACTGAGGTTGAAGCCTCGAGGTGGCTGGTATAATGGATCTATCTCTTGACAAATGGTGTGAGCTGGGCCCTCCCTGGAAAAGGAACCTGAATTCCCTGAGATAAGTGAACAGTGCCTGGGCCCCCACCAGCAGGCGGGGTGCTAGGCGTGGAGACCACTCGGGCATAGGCTACCATGGAGACAGAACTGAACCTCACGACATCCTGCTTGGCCCCGGAGGATGACTTGTTAGCCAGAGATGGGTAAGATTCCTCAGGCAAGGAACAACCTAAGACAGGCACAGTCGCAGAGGGGCCATCAGGAGAGAACTTGGAGGTCAATAGACGTAGGGCACAGACCCTCACCCCCCTCTATCCTTGCAGGGGTCTGAACCTTCACCCCTTCTGAGGGCAGTCTCCTGCCCCCCATGGATACCTCGCTTCCTACCCTCAGCACAGATCGGGACCCAGGTAAGAGACAGGGGCGTGGCCCAGCTCAGATCAGGACCCAGGTAACAGACAGAAACATGCCAACAGCAGCTGCCCTATAGCTAAATTCATCCTAGCACTAGGAATGTTCAGTGCCAACTCAATGCAAATAAACCTTTCCACTAATATTTACAGGATAATCTAAGATTGTTGGTAGAGTATTAAATTTGACATTAAAAGAGTAATCAAACTCTCAGATTAATTTAAATTGGCGAACTGAAATAAGCCAACACCAAGAAAATTTAAGTGTACTGTACAAAAAGCTGTTTTCTAAGTATTAAATAAAATTTCTATTGATAGCTCATCTCATGGTAAAATTGCTTAATATCTAATGAACCAAAAACGGCATATTTGTGTACAAAAAAGTTAAAATTTAAAGTTATCAAGATTGCATTAAAAATTTTTACCAAATTCTCTATTAATAAAAAAAAGGGTGGGTTTGAGTATGATAACAGCATGTAAGGAAAAATATCTGGTGAGTAAATTACATTAAGAAAATTTTCACTTTAGAAAATGAATTTCCATTTGTAATGATAATAGCAAGACACCCATGGAAAACACACATGGTGTCAAAATAAGCCAAAGGAAAAGTGGGTAGGCAAAAATAAAAAGGACCCCAAGTCAATTTTATAGAAAAGATTCCTTTACTAACTTTTGGTCAAGAATATGTTTATATACTTTCAGAAAACAACCAAAACCAAGTGGACTCCTGCAACAGAGAGGAACTGACAGGTCTGTGCCAAACACAAAGGCAAGAGGAGAAACAGTCCACAGATGGAAGACGATGATGACGCCTTGTCATGTGAGCAGTTAGTAGCTGTGCATCGCTACAGGATGCCCAGAACCAAACCAGAGAAGGTTGGACCGGCATTGCCACCATTTGTCCAGTATCCAGATACCATTGATGACATGTACACATAAGGAACTGTCTGACATTGAACTGGTACTCAAAGCTATCGGACATTGAAGTTGGGACTCAATCATTTTTTCTTTTGCTTTGGTGGGTTTTTTTTCTAGCCTACAAGGGAAAGATGTTTTTAAAGACAAGAATCAGAGGTTGGGGGTATGGGAAGCAGACTCAGAGTCAAAGAAACAATGAACAGACTGTCCTGCTACAGTGGGAAGGCAGGGGAGTTGGGGAGGAGGGACCTATAGGAGATCAACCGAAGGACTTGTATGCATGTATGTGTGGGGATAGCCATTGGATACAGGGCAATGGGGGACGGTGGGGCAGGGGGGAAGGGGAATGAATGAGGGCATGTACAGGGGGGTGGGTAGGGCAATAAGGGGGGGAAATTAATTAATTAATTAATTAATTAAAAAGAAAGAACACTCTTGAAGGATTCATGAGTAAACTAGAAGAAGCTGAGGAGAAAATCACAGAATTAGAAGACAAGGTAGAGAAAAACACCCACTCAGAGCAGCAAATGAAAAAAAAAATTAACAGCAATAGGAAAATTTAAGGAAACTGTGGGACAGTGTCAATGTAACAACATTTGCATCATAAGGGTAACAGAATGGGAAGAATCCAAGCAAGGAATAGGGAACGTTGGGGAAATAATGAAAGAACATTTCCCTATCCTGCTGAAGGAAATAGTAACTCAAGTTCAGGAAACACAGAGAATACCAGTCAAGATGAACCCCAAAAGACCCACACTGAGATAAATAATAATCAAATGGCAAACATTAGAGACAAAAAATAATCTTAAAGACTACAACAGAGAGATAGAGAGAGAATGTTACCTACAAGGGAAATCCAATTAGACTGTCAGCAAACTTCTCAGTAGAAAAACTTCAGGTCAGAAGGGAGTGATATGTAGTATATAAGGTAACGAAAGCAAAGGGACTGAAACCAAGACTACTCTATCCAGCAAGGCTGTCATTCAAAATTGAAGGTGAAATAAAGAGACTCAAGATCAAAAAAAAAAAAAAAGTCTAAAATATTTATTACCACAAAACCAGTACTGCAAGAAATGCTAAAGGGATTGGTGTTAGAACTATAGAGAAAGAGAAGAAAGCAAGCATAAAGAATAACAATGGCAACAGACAAATACCTATCATTAATAATATTATATGTAAATGGCTTAAGTGTTCCAATAAAAAAACACATTGGGTGGCTGAATAAATAAAACATGATCCACATATATGCTGTCTACAAGAGACCCACCTCAGAACAAAGGACTCATATAGACTGAAAGTGACGAGATGGAAATAAAATTTCCAGGCAAATTGAAATGAAAAAAAAAAAAAAGCTGGAGTAGCAATATTCATATCTCACAAAATAGAATTCAGAGTGAAGGCCATAGATAACCAAGATGATAGCATAAGGTATACACCTATACATGCTGCCTCTCACACCAAAACCACAACTAAAAGGCAAAATTACTATCTCCCAGAACCATGGAAAAACTGTCAGAGTGGAAGTTCTACAACTAGAAAGAAAGAAAAAAAGTGTATTGAGACCTGGTATGATGTGCAGAGTCTCAGAAAGGCAGAGGTACAGAGATACCAATGAGTCGGGCTGGTGTGTGCTGTTTTTTTTCAATTGGGAGGGAATTACAAGTTCCCAACTGTTCTGAACTCCAGTTTCTTATAGGATTCTGGGGTCTCAGACTCATACGGGGAGAAACTGGACTGTCTGCCATCAGGTCAGAAAGAGAGAGTGACTCTCTTGCAGAGGTGCACACAGGAATCATTGTTTACTGTGGTGGGGTACAGAATGCAGGACACAGGGACATGGAAACATGGAGGCGTAGCGAGGGCTGACTGGAAGTCAGCACTGTTTGCCATGCTCTAGCAATTCCCTGAGACCTCGCCTTGCCCCATTTACAAACCCACCGAGCCATGTGCAGCAGCTTTTGCATATGAAACCTATAGCAGCTTAACCTAACAAATTGAAACTGGGTCAGACAACTCCAAAACTTCCTAACTCCAAGCAAAGAGTAGAAATCTGCAGATCTCCCTATAGCTCCTGCTGGGTGGCCTCAGACAGTAGCTGACTTGCACCTCTTTGGAGATCCAGGAACCATAGTATCTGGAGGTCAGTGTGAGATGACACCAGATTTCAACTCTTCACACACACAAATGACACACTCAAGAGGCAGATTCAGTGAGCACCAAAGCCCCACTGAAGCAAGTCTTGCCTCATATGGGTGTCTCCAGCACAGCAGTTCTTCCATTAATAGACACAGCTAATCCTCAGTCAATTGGCCTGGAGGTCAATTCCTCCCAGTGTAGCAATAGCAATCAAGGCTTAACTATAAGACTCTGTGCCCAGCCCACAAAGGGGTGCACCAAGAGTGTCCACCTCAGATGATTGGGGAGGCAGAGCTACTGGGCCCTAAGAACAACTAGCACACAAAGCCACTCCATCAACACAGGGAAGCAGCTAAAATGCAGAGACCAAGAAACATGTCACGAATGAAAGAAATGGAGGAAAGCAAATGACTGAGCATAGAGTCAAAACCACATATATAAGGATACTCAAGAATCTTCTACAAATGGCAGACAAACTTATTGAGAACTCTGAGAAACTTAGTGAGACCTTCAAAGATCTTAATAAGAATGCCAAAAAAAAAAAAAAGGAAAAGGACCAGTCGGAAATTAAGCATGCACTATCTGAAATAAAGAACAATATACAGAAATCCAATAGCAGAATAGAGGACCCCAAGAATCAAATCAAATATCTGAAATATGAGGAAGCAAAAAACACCCAACCAGAAAAACAAAGAGAAAAAAGAGTCCAAAAATGTGAAGATAGTGTAAGGAGCCTCTGGGACAACTTCAAGCATACCAACATCAGAATTATGGGAGTGCCAGAAGAAGAAGAGAGAGAACAAGATACTGAAAACCTATTTGAAGAAATAATGACTGAAAAATTTCCCTACATGGTGAAAGAAATGGACTTACAAGTCCAGGAAGCACACAGAACACCAAACAAAAAGAATCCAAAGAGGACCACACCAAGACACATCATAATTAAAATGCCAAGGGCAAAAGTCAAAGAGAGAATGTTAAAAGCAGCAAGAGAAAAACAGTTAGTTACCTACAAGAGAGTACCCATACAACTGTCAGTTGATTTCTCAACAGAAACTATGCAGGCCAGAAGGGAATGGCTAGAAATATTCAATGTGATGAATAGCAAAAACCTACAACCAAGATTACTCTACCCAGCAAAGCTATCATTCAGAATTGAAGATCAGATAAAGAGCTTCACAGATAAGAAAAAGCTAAATGAGTTCATCACCACCAAACCAGGATTACATAAAATACTGAAGGGTATTCTTTAAGAAGAGAAAGAAGAAGAAAAAAGGTAAAGATAAAAATTATGAACAACAAAGTGATAACATTTACATACCTATCAACAAGTGAATCTAAAAATCAAGTGAATAAAAAATCCGATGAACAAAATAAACTGGTGAATATAATAGAATCAGGGGCATAGAAATGGAATGCACTAACAATTCTTGGGTTGAGAGGGAAGTGGGTCTGAGGGGTGTGGGAAGAGATTAGACAAAAATCTTACAGCTATGAATTAGGACAGTGGCGGGTTGTAAGGGCATGTGGTCGGGGGTGGGGAATCAGGTGGATGGGAGCTATGGGGGGAAAAAAGAGGAACATCTGTAATAAATTGAACAATAAAAATTTATTAAAATAAAGAAAACAAAGTGAAGGCTATAACTAGAGATAATGATGGTACTTCATAATAGTAAAAGGATCAAAACAATAAGAATATATAACTCTGATAAACATATAAGCATGAAATATAGCATCATCCAAATATATTAAAAAAAAACCTTCTGGAGGGTATCACCAGAGAGATTGATAGCAATGCCATCATAGTAGGGGACTTTTAATACCCCACTGACATGACTGGATAGATCTTTTAGACATAAAAAATTATTTTTTAAATTTTTAATTAAATCTTTATTGTTCAGATTATTACATTTGTTTCTCTTTTTTTTTTTTGGCCTCCATAGCTCCTCTCCACCTGGCTCCCACTCTTCCCTCTACCCTTACCTCTCCCCGGCATTGACTTCATCCATAGGTGTATGATTTTTTCCATTCTCTCCCTGCACCCCCCTCATCCCTTTGCCCGTGAGAATTATCAGTCCATTCCCTTTCTGTGCTCTCGATTCTATTTTTTTCACCAGTTTATTCTGTTCAATAAATTTTAATTTCACTTAATTTTTAGATTCACTTGTTGATAGATATGTATTTGTTGTTCATAATTTTTTATCTTTTACCTTTTTCTTCTTCGTCTTCTTAAAGAGTACTTTTCAGTATTTCATATAATAATGGTTTGGTGCTGATGAACTCCTTAAGCTTTTTCTTATCTGTGAAGCTTTTTGTCTGCCCTTCAATTCTGAATGACAGCTTTGCTGGATAGAGTATTCTAGGTTATAGGTTCTTGCTATTCATCACGTTGAATATTTCTTGCCATTCCCATCTGGCCTACATAGTTTCTGTTGAGAAATCAGCTGACAATCGTATGGATGCTCCCTTGTAGGTAATGAACTGTTTTTCTCTTGCTGCTTTCAATATTCTCTCTTTTTCTTTTGCTCTTGATATTTTAATTATGATGTGTCATAGTATAGTCCTGTTTGAGTTTCTTTTATTTGGGGTTCTATATGCTTCCTGGACTTGTAAGTTTATTTCTTTCACCAGATGTGAGAAGTTTTCAGTCATTATTTTTTCAAATAGGTTTTCAGTATCTTGCTCTCTTCTTCTGGCACCTCCATAATTCTGATGTTGATACACTTGAAATTGTCCCAGAGGCTTCTTACATTATCTTCACATTTTTGGATTCTTTCTCTTCTTGCTTTTCCAGTTGAGTGTTTTCTGATTCTCAATATTTCAAATTTTTGACTTGATTCTTGCCTTTCTCTAATCTGCTGTTAGGTCTCTGTATAATATTTTTATTTCAGTCAGTGTATGTTTAATTTCTAGTTGTTCCTTTTTCATCTCTAGTTGGCCCCTTTTCATCTCCTCTTGGGTCTCACTAAATTTATCCATCTTTTCTAGGTAATTCTTGAAAAACCTTTTAATTGTGGTTTTGAACTCTACATCCAGTCTTTTGTTTTCCTCCATTTCTTTTGTTTGTGATCTCTTACTTTGTCTCCATATTTTCACCATGCCTGGAGATCTTCTGTGCTGGTTTCAGCCTTATGATACAAGACTTGAAAAACTGCAAAAGCCTCTCTGTTGAGCTTGGGAGGGGTGGAGTCTCAGTGCTTAATGGATTGCCTTGCCTTTCAGTCGGCCCTGCCTTACACGGCCTCTGGGTCTGACGTGTCTCTGGATAATCACTGGAGTGGTCCTTGTGTGCACGCCCAGTGCCTCTAGATCGCTGCCTTTGGGGCTTCCCTGTGCTCTGGGACCCATATGAGTCTGAGTATCCAGGGTCTCACTGGAAACTGGGGTTTTGTGGAGTTAGAAGTGGTGCAGTTGGGAGGCTCTGTCTCCTGCCCACTCTTTAAAATCAGCAGCACAATCAGCAGTCCATCCTCTGCACACATTGGAGTTTGTGTTCTCAGACTTCTGCCCTTTTGTGGCTTCCCTAAATTTCCATGCACTTTTCCCTTTTCACAATCCAAACTCCCCCTGTATGAGGTTTTGCTGGACCTAAGGTTCAGTGCTTTAGAATAAGGGATTCAGTGCAGTTGGAAGTCTCCCATCTCCCTCCTGCCAGATGAAGCCAGCCAGGCAATCCAGCACTCGCTCTCTCCACACAAGTGTCTCTGTACCTCAGCTTTTTGCAGCTCCTCTGGGTGTCCGTGAGCCCCTCTCTTTCCTTCCAGTTGTAGAATTTCCACTCAGCCAGTTTTCCTGTGATTCTGGATGATGTCCGTTCTGTCTTTTAGTTGTAATTTAGAAATTGTGTGAGGCAGCAGTTTAGTGCTCACCTATGCCACCATCTTGGATTCTCTCTCTTATTGGTCTTAGACAAAAATTTAACAAGAAAACTGCAATCTTAAATGACACAATAGGTCATGGAATTAATTGACATTTTCAAAACATTTCACTTCAAAGGTACAGAATATGCATTCTTCTTAAGTGAACATGGGCCATTTTCAAAGATATACCACATGTTAGGGCACAAACTAAGTCTCTACAAGTTCAAGAAGATTGAAATCATATCAAGCATCTTCTCAGATCACAATAGAATAAAATTAGACATCAACTACAATAAAAACACTAAAAATATTCAAATACAGGGAGGTTAACTAGCATGTTATTAAACAATGAATGGGTTACCAAAGAGATCAAAGAAGAAGTAAAAAATATCTGGAAACAAATAAAAATGAACACACAACAATCTCAAATCTATGGGGCACTGTGATAGCAGTTCTGAGACAGAAGTTCATAGCACTACAAGCCTACCTCAAAATACATGAAAAACCTATCTTAAGTTGACTAACTCTACATTGTAGAGTACAACTTAAAGAATTACAAAATAACAAGAAAAGACTAGAGCAAGTAGAAGGAAGGAAATAATAAAGATTGGAGTAGAAGTAAATGACATAGACACTATAAACAACACAAAAGATCAATAAAATTAAGAACTGGTTCTTTGAAAGGATAAATAAGATTGATGAACTTCTTTGATTCTAGACTCATCAAGAATCAAAGACAGAGGTGAACAAACATTGAGGTTTACAAAAAATTCAAAGAATTAACACCTATTTTCTTCAAACCATTTTTAAAAAAATTCAAGAGGAAGTAACATTTTCAAGCTTTCTATCAAGTCAGCACTATTCTAATTCCAATATCAGATAAAGACCCTACAAAGAAAGAGAATTACAGGCTAATATCCCTGATGAACATAGATGCTAAAATACTCAACAAAATGTTAGCAAATAGGATCCAGCAATGCATTAAAAAGATCATACACCATGACAAAGTAGGATTTATTCCTGGCATGCAAGGCTTGTATAATATTGGCAAACCAATAAATGTGATACATTACATAAACAGATTGCAAGACAAAACTCACATAATCATGTCAACAGACACAGAAAAAGCATTCAACAAAATCCAACATCCTTTTTTGGTAAAATTTCTCAGGAAAGTAGGAATAGAGGGTTCATATCTCAACGTAATAAAGACTAGATATGACAAACCTACAGCCAACATCATACTTACTGGAAAAAAACTAAAACCATTTCAATTAAGAACAGAATAAGACTGAGATGTCTGTTTTCATCACTCTTTTTCAACTTGTACTGAAAGTCCTAGCAATAGTGATTAGAGAAGAAAAATTAAACGTTATCCAAATTGGGAAAGAGGCTATAAAACTGTCATCATTCACAGATGATATAATATTGTACATAACACATCTGAAAGAGTCCACCAAAAAAGCAACTAGATTTAATAAATGAATCTGTCAATGTAGAAGATACAAAGTAACAAGAAATCTATGATATTTTTATACACCAATAATGAACACTCAGAAAGTACAACTAAAAAAACAATTCCACTTACCACTAACAAAAAATTTAAGCTACTTAGGAATAAACATAATTAAGGAGGTAAAAGACCTGTAGTAAGAAAATTACAGGATATTGAAGAAAGAGATAGAAGAAGATATAAATAAGTGGAAGAATATACCATGTTCATAGATTGAACATCATTAAAATGTCCATGCTATCCAAATCAATCCATAGATTCAGTGCAATCCCTATTAAAGTACCAATGGCATATTTCACATTCTAGAACAAACACTCCAAAATTTATATGGAATGAAAAAAAGACCCTGGATAACTGCAACAATCTTGAGAAATAAGAACAAAACTGGAGAAATCACAATACCAGATATCAAGCTATATTACAAAGCCACGGCATTCAAAACAGCCTGGTACTGGCATAAGAACAAGAATATAGATCAATGGAGCAGAACAGAGAATCCAGAAATAGGCTCAAGCCATTATGTTCAATTAATATTTGACAAAGGAGACAAAAGCATACAATGGAGTCAAGACAGTCTCTTTAATAAATGATGTTGGGAAAATTGAACAGACACATACAAAAAAAAAAAAGAAAGAAAGAAAGGAAAAAAAGAAAGATGAAAGAAAAAAAAAACTAGACCACCAACTTATATCATATCCAAAAATGAACTCAGAATAGATAAAAGATTTAATTATAAGTTGTGGAATCATAAACATCTTAGAAGAAATCTTAAGCAGCAAAGTTGCAGACATCGCTTATTGCAATATATTTGGGAATATATGTTCTAGAGCAAAGCAAACTAAGGAAAAAATTTACAAATGGGACTACATCAAAATAAAAAGCTTCTGCACGGTAAAAGAAACCCCCAAACAATGACAATAGCACCCACTGAATGGGAGAACATATTTGCTAATGATACATCCAGTAAGGGGTTAATTTTAAAAAAGATATAAGAAACTCATACAACTTAACAAAAGGAAGACAATCCAATTAAAAAACTCGCAAAGGACCTAAATACACACTCTCCAAAGTAGGCATACAGGAGGCCAAAAGACATGAAAAAAAATGCTCAAAGTCATTAATCATTCGAGAGATGCAGGTCAAAATGACAATAAGTTATCATCTCACATCTGTCGCAATAGCTATTATTAGAAAATCAACAAATGACAAGTATTGGTGAGGATGTGGAGCAAAGGTATATGGTGGTGGGAATGCAGACTGGTGAAGCCTCTATGGAAAACTATATGGAGTTTCCTCAAAAAATTAAAAATGGAACTACCTTTTGACCCAGTGCTCCTACTTCTAGGAATATATCTTAAGAAACTTGAAGCACCAATCAGAAATAATATATGCACCCCTAGGTTCATAGCAGTACAACTTACAGTAGTGAAGATTTGGAAGCAGCCCAAGTTCCCATCCATCATCAGCAAATGATTAGATAAAACAGCAGTGGTACATTTACACCATTGAATGTTATGCAAAATTAAAAAGGAAGGATATCTTACCCTTTGAGATAGCATGGATGGACATGGAGAGTATCAGACTAAGTGAAACAAGTCAATCAGAGAAAGACATGTATCTCATGATCTCCCTCATATGTGGAATCTAATGAACAAAATAAACTAGTGAACAAAATATATCCAGAGACATAGAAGCATGGAACAGACTGTCTAAATACAGAGGGAAGGAAGAGGGAACAGTGGGTGCATGTGAAGAGATCAACCAAAGAACTTGTATGCATAAATGCATAACCCATGGACACAGACAATAGGATGGTTGAGGGCTGGGATGGTGGGGAGGGATGGGCTAGACAAAGTCAATGGGGGAAAGGAGAAGGTCCTATGTAAAACTTTCAGCAATAAAAATTTAAAAAATCAGGGTTCTAAATGCAAGAAAAGGAAACAATAAAGAATGAACAATGAAATGATAGGAGATCGTTCTTCAAAACTGGAAAAAAGATTTTGTTTGTAGGTTGAAAATGTTCACCAACCAAAGACAGTATTGTTTTCCAAAAGCCCACTTTTTAATACCAGAATCACAAGTTAGTAAGGAAATGGATTATAATTCAGGATCCTAGATATTCAGAGAATCAGAATATAAAGGTGTATCAACTATGTACACTTTTGGGATTACTTCTGAAAGTATTTAGTTAAATAAAAATGGAATCAGTACTCACTTCGGCAGCACATATACTAAAATTGGAACAATACAGAGAAGATCAATATGGCCCTTGTGCAAGGATGACACACAAATTCATGAAGCATTCCCTATTTTTTATCATCAAATGACAAGTGTTGGTGAGGATGCGAAGAAAAAGGAACCCTCATACACTGCTGGTGGGAATGCAGACTGGTACAGCCACTGTGGAGAACAGTATGGAGTTTCCTCAAAAAACTAAAAATGGAACTCTAATCCCATTCCTAGGAATATATCCTAAGAAATTAGAAACACCAATCAGAAAGGATATATGCACTCCTATGTTCATAGCAGCACAATTTATAATAGCTAAGATCTGGAAACAGCCTAGGTGCCTGTCAGCAGATGAGTTGATCAGAAAATTATGGTACATCTACACAATGGAATTCTATGCTGCCATAAAAAAGAAGGAATTCTTACCATTTGCAGCAACCTGGTTGGAACTGGAGAGCATTATGCTAAGTGAAATAAGCCAGTCAATGAAAGAAAAATACCACCTGATCTCACTCATTTATGGATAATAAAGAACATTATAACCTGATGAACAAAAAGTTAGATACAGAGGCAGTAAAGCATCAAGCAGACTGTCAAATTACAGTGGGAAGTTTAGGGAGAGGTGGGGGTAGATAAGAGATCAACTGAAGCACTTGTGTGCACGTATATAAGCATAACCAATGGACACAAGACAATGGGGGGTTAGAGCTTGCGTGGGAGTGTGGGGGGGCAATGGGAAGATATGTATACATGTAACACATTAATAAAATTTTTTGTAAATAATTGGAATCAGAGTAAAGATCATAAAAAAGGAAAGAACACAATATATAAGAAAGAGTAGTAAATAGTAAAATTTCAATAAAATTAAGAATTAATTTACAATAAATTTTGGTAAATGAAGTATGATGCAATTAAAAATAATCTTGAAAAAAATAAATCTTATTGTAAGAAAATCATTATTAAAGCATCTGGAAAATTGGGCATATTATTCAGTAAAACCTGGGAAAGGAAAGAAGGATGGAAAAAGGGAGGGCAAAGTAAAAGTTTGCAAAAGATTCTAAGTGGAGTAGAAAAGAGCAATCAAAATTATAACTTGATGATAGATACACATAGAAAAATTTAGGCTCAGATTTCTTTATTAAAATATAATAATGTCCACTTGTGGGATTAAAATAATATGTAGACTTGTCTATTCAATTAAAAAAAAAGAACACATGAAAACTGGCCTAAGGGAGTATAAATAGAGAATGAATCAGCAGCAGGGGAGGGAGAATTTCTGCAGAGTAACTCACATCAACCTGCCTTTAACTATGCCCTTCCAAGCTTCTCTTCCAGAAGAATCAAGGTTACCAAAGGCATTTGTGAACCAATGCACTGGATATTAAAAGAGGTAGACTCATGGTTAACTTTATCTCATCCTTCTTTTTTATTTTCCTGCATCTTGTAGGTAAACTGACTGGACAGGAGGCCCTGCTAACACTTTCTCTAATGCTTCAGGATAGTTGAAAGAACCCCACCATTCAGATTTGGGCATGACGAAAGAATGCACTTTCTATACTTCATGTTTTAACTGCGCTCCAGAGCTCTGCATTAGGTCCATGTGTAGCTAACAGTAAAGTGGACACTTTTTTCCTTTACCTGCTGGGCAAAGCTCATGAGAAAGGGGATTGATTTGCAGGATCAAGTGATACATTTGAGGTTCTTTGATAATAATGTAATGGTTAAACTGTTAAGATTGCAATCATGCCTTAACAAGAATGATTTCATCAGCAGAATCAACACCAACAGAAAATAGACATGCCTTAACATGTACAATAAAGTAGTAGTGCATTAAGTGCTCTTGAGGGGAGAGATAGCAATTGAAACTATTCTCAAATTTTGAAAGTGTTCAGATTCTGACCCAGAAATTTCTCTTTTATAATTTACCTTTGGAGAAATACTTGATCTTGGGCATGCGAACATTCAAAGATGTAAACAGTTTAAGCAAACTGTGGTGTATTCAGTCAGTGGCTGCAGCCAATCAAAAGAATGGTGCTGATCTGTACATATTAATCTGTAAAGTTATATAAAATTAATTTCAGAATATTATATTACAATCATATGGATATGCATGCATGCACGTATGTGTGTGTGTGTGTGTGTGTGTGTGTGTGTGTGTGTGTATGTGTTTATCCTTAGAAAGAGGCCTGGCAGGATATTATCTCTGTTCTATAGAGAGAGTGGAACTAGAAAGTGGTATTCACATTTTTATTTTTATTTTTTGCATTTCTCTATTGTTGAATTTTCCACAATGACAATATTAACTTCTATTAAAAATTGAAGGTATTATATTAAGTGGAAAAGTATTTTTTAGAGGAAAATTTTTTTAATCTCTCTATTTTATGCAAGAAAATGCTCACTGGATAATTGTTTGGTTTCCTACATCATCTTGCTCATTTAGTCACAGCAGTGTTGGTATTTTCCTAGTTAATTTGTACTGACTAGATACTTCTTCTCTGCCATTTTTATGGATTCCAGTTATTTAGTAATGTATAAATTTCCCATGTTACAGATTTAAAAAAAATGATTTTAGAGAGGAAGGGCGAGGGAGAGAGAGAAACATCAATGATGAGAGAGAATTATTGACTGGCTTCTCCCTGCACGCCTTCTACTGAGGATCGAGCCTACATGTGCCCTGACTGGGAATTTAACCAGGACCTCCTGATTCATAGGTCAACGCTCAACCACTGAGCCATACCACCTGGACATATTTTTTATTTATTCTCATCTGATAATCAGTATTGTCATATATATATATGTATCTGTAAACTACATGTACATTTAAAAATAAGAATTTATTGTCCCCAAGACGTTTGAAAAGGTTTATGAGCATAATCACAGAAAAATTTATTAGACTACTAAAAATTAAATAGAGACACGATACAACCATTTTTATGAGTGGGAAAGGAGGTAGTATGAGCTATGCACATCACTGGCAAAATTGAAGAATAGATGTACATTTTTTTATTCTTTCCCAAATATTGATCCAAAAGTCCTTTTTTTCCTCTTGAGACTATTATGGTCAAAATTCCTGGTAGTTCTATCTTTTAATCTGTAGTAACTATTATGTCACAAACAGCAAAAACAATTTCTGTACATGTGAAGAATTATTCTGATTTGTCAGCAAGGTTGCCTTATGTCTGTTTTTACACTATTTTTAATCCTAATGTAATAATTCAAAGTCACAACTGTTTCTATTTGGAATATATGTTTTTAAATAAAAATAAGCAAATGTAGACATAAAAGTAATAACAATTATTATTTTTAAAAATTAAGGCTATGAAATCTGCCTTCCATTAGTTCTCCAGAATTTTAATAAATGTTTGTGATCTCTTCTGCCAGTTAGATTTCTGTGAATGTAGTGATATTGGCAGCACCTCCCTTTACCGATCTGTCTTTGGAATCATCTGCAAACCTAACATGGTTAATAATAATGTCTGCGGAAGAGCAGATTTAGTTCTGACACTCCCAACAGTCACTCCTACCTAGGGCCACTGACTCAGCTTTCCTCTCAAATTCTTTTTTTCAGCAGGCAGTTTTCTTTCTATATATGGAAATAATGCTCACACCGATCAGCCTCTCCCTTCCCTAGGAAAACTAGAAAGTGAAGTCACTCGAACAAAATTTAGAATACTGTTGGCCAAAGTAGTTTCTGGGCTAGAGTGAGTCAATTATGAAAGCAGTTTTGTCTTTATAGCGTGATCTTACTCATCACTGCTGACTTGAAGCAGTGTGTTTCACAGAGCAGTCCTCAGCTCATTACCCCCTCCCCCATGGCTGTCCACTTATTATCTTCACACCGGAGCCTAGGTCCCAGGGGAAGTCAATGCAGAGTGATTATTACTCCATGTGCTCTGTTAGGGCTCCTTTAATAGGGCCAAAAACCACCTGCCTTCATATAATTAAGTTGGTCCACTTTAAGTATATAGGAGAAGTTCAAGAGAGGATCAGAGTAAGCATATATAAGTCCTATTGTGTGAAACATAATTCAAAATAAGCTATAAATTGTGTTCTAGTAAAGTTGATCATGAAAAAGTCCATTCAAGAACAACCAGAGATTTAAAAGAAATGCACAAAAATAAAGCTTTTCATTAGCTTTAAATAAGATTAGTTTTATTGAAAAAACTTATCCATAAATTAGAAATATTAGACTCTATCAAGGGAATTAGAAGCAGAATCTTAACTCAGATTTCATATTCAAATGAAACATTTATTTTACTTCCTGGTTATAATTAGAAAACATGTAGGAAGACATCGAATGTTGTTAGAATACTTTGAAAAATCCTATATAATAAAAGGCTAATAAGCCTATTGTCCCCTTCACCAAGAGTTCTACTAGGAGTTCAACTGTGAGTTTGACCAGGGGGTGGGGTTGGCTGGCTAACTGCCTGCAGCCCTTCCCCCTGGCCAGCCCTGCCCTATCGGCCCCTATTGGAGCAGGGAAGCTGGACCCCACCCATGCATTAATTCATGTACCGGGCCTTTAGCAATAAATAAGTCTCGCAAGCTTCAGTAGCTTTAAATTCTTTGGATTATATGTGAGAGCCATTACACAGCATAGGAGGACTATTCACTGCAGTGTGTTGCACAAAGTAGACACTCAAAAGATGTTTTTTTTACTCTACTTTTCAAAGTAATTCAATATTAGAGTCATATTTGAGGTCTACTGTTGTCTTCTTCCTATTAAGTTGATTTAAGTACAGTACTATCCAGAAACAGAAAGATAAACTAGATATCTCCTTAAAGTAACTTTTGGTTACATTTCTCAGACCTGGAATGCCAGGGCAATTTTGAAAGAGTGGCAAAGGCTCTTTGGTAACGATGCTGTTTGGCTTTGGGGAACAAGCTCACTCATCCTGACCATATCTTCTGTATATATGCTCCCATTGTGCTCTCCTGACCCTAACTCCCTCAACCCTGCCTTGCAAAATGCATGAATGAATGAATGAATAAATGAATGAATGAATAAATAATGCATTATAATCAATACAGTCTCACTTTATAATGGCCTTATTAACGCTTTCATTATTATTTGTTCCCACCACCATTTTCTTCCTAAGCAGAAAAACAGAACAAGAACAAACAAACAAACAAACAAACAAACAAAAATACATCCCCAAAACAAAGTCAATGAAACAAAACACTTGGGAAAAAGCCCACAACAACTGAAAGGAGCAAAATACATGTACTGAAGTCTCAATATAGTGAAAATCCTTCCCTCCATTTTTGTTTAGCCTAATGCAGATAGCTGTTAGAGATAAAGGTGTGTGTGTGTGTGTGTCTGTGGTGTGTGTGTGTTTGTATGTATTTATATGAGGTTAGAGAACAAATGTGTGAGCCAGACTATTTAGTTTTTCTATAACTAGCTTTCTTCCATTTTTTTTAAAAGAGAAAGTAGTGATTATCTGCCATCTAGTGTATTAAGATGGAATTGCGTCTTGCTACTAAGATCCAGAAGCTAGTATTCATAAAAACAGTGTGTTGGTTTAAATAAGGATTGATGGGTTCAATGAAGGATCTACTTTAAGCTTCAGAGATATGCAAAAAAAGTGAAAAGAGGGAATTGGAGGAGAATCCAAGATGGAGGCATAGGTAAACGCCTACACTGCTGCCTCGCACAACAATTTCAAAACTACAACTAAAAGACAGAACGGACATCATCCAGAACCACAGGAAAGCTGGCCGAGTATAAGATCTACAAATAGAAGGAAAGAGAGGGGCTCACAGAAACCCAGAGGAGCTGCAAAAAGCTGAGGTACAGAGACGTGCGCACTGAGAGAGCAGATGCCCGAGTACCTGGTTGGCTTTCTCTGGCGAGAGGGAAACGGAGACTCCCAATGGCATTGAACCCCTTATCCTACGACACTAAACCCCAGATCCAGCCGAAACTCATACGGGGGGAGTTTGGACTGTGAAAAGGGAGAAGTGCAAGGAAATTTAGGGGAGTCGCAAAAGATAGGAGGTCTGGTCACGGTGGCGCGAGCGCACACACACACGGCGCTGTGCGGAGGACAGATTGCTGATTGTGCCGCTGGCTTTCACGACTGGGCGGGAGACAGACCCTCCCAACTGTGCCACTTCTGAGTCCACTGGGCCCCTGTTTTGGGTGAAACCCTGGAGATCTAGACTCGTGTGGTCCTGGTGCACAGGGGAGCTGGAAAGGCAGCTGTCTAGAGGCACTGTGGGCACGCACGCACAAGGACCCCTCCAGCGATTACCCGTCACGTGAGACTCGGGGGCCATGGAGGGCAGGGCAGACTGGAAGGCAAGGCGGTCCCTTAAGCCCTGAGACTCCACTCATCCCAAGCTCAACAGAGGCTTTTGTGGTTCTGCAAGTACAGAAGTTTCCCCGGCATAGTGAAAATGCCAAGACAAGGGAAGGGATCACAAACAAAAGAAATGGAGGAAAAAAACCGACTGGATATAAAGTTCAAAACCACGGTTATAAGGTTTTTCAAGAATATGCTAGAAAAGATGGATACATTTAGTGAGAGCCAAGAGGAGATGCAAAAGAGCCAACTAGAGATGCAAAAGAGCCAACTAGAGATGCTAGAGATGATGCATAAATTTAGCGAGTCCCAAGAAGAGATGAAAAAGGACCAACTAGAGACACTGATTGAAATAAAAAATATTATACAGAGTCCTAACAGCAGACTAGAGAAAGGCAAGAATCAAGTAAAAAATTTGAAATATAAAGAAACAGAAAACACTCAACTGGAAAAGCAAGAAGAGAAAAGAATCCAAAAATGTGAATATAATGTAAGGAGATTCTGGGACAGCTTCAAGTGTACCAACATCAGAATTGTGGGGGTGCCAGAGGAAGAGAGAGAGCAAGATACTGAAAACCTATTTAAAGAAATAATGACTGAAAACTTCCCACATCTGGTGAAAGAAATAGACTTACAAGTCCAAGAAGCACACAGAACCCCATATAAAAGGAATCCAAAGAGGACCACACCAAGACACATCATAATTAAAATACCAAGAGCAAATGACAAAGAGAGAATCTTAAAAGGTGCAAGAGAGAGACAGAGTGTTACCTAAAAAGAATCCCTGATTATGTTATCAAATGATTTCTCAACAGAAACACATCAAACCAGGAAGAAATGGAATGAAATACATAGAGTCATGCAAAACAAGGGACTCAATCCAAGAATACCTTATCCAGCAAGGCTATCATTCAAAATTGAAGGGAAAATCAGGAGCTTTCAGAAAAAACAGACTAAGGGAGTTTATCACTACCAAATCAGCAATTCAAGAAATGCTAAAGGTACTGTTGTAAAAAAGAATAAACAGAAAGAGAAGAAGGAACACAGGCATAAAGAATAAAACGGTTATGAACAAGTACTTATTAATAAGAACCCTAAATGTAAATAGACTAAATGCTCCAATAAAAAGACATCAACTGGGAGAAAAAATGGCAGTGGAATAGACGGACGTGTCTTGAGCCTTGTCCTTGAGTAGACAAAGAGAACAGCTGCGGGTTGCACTGCGAGTGTTTGTTGGAGAGTTAAGGCACAGCTATACTCTAAGAGAAGGTGGGGAACTGCTGGGCAGGACTCCTTTGACTGGGCAGCCCCCACTGCTGATGGTTTTTTCTCCTGGAGTCACCAGCTCAGACGTGGAGACCGCGCCATCTTGAAAGCGAATACAGAAGGGATTGGAAGCTTGCAAACCTACAGCTGCAGCGCCCACCAAACTGCTGCAAGCCCAGAACACCAGACCCCAATTGGTGCAAACACTCAGATTCAAAGGAGCTCCACACGGAAAGGTCAGGTTTTTCTTTGGATAAGGTGAGGTCTCTGGTCCTGCAGGACAGAGAGGCATGTGCACTGTGAGATCTGTAGTACCAGGGGAAATCTGCACATAGAGAAATCCGTGGCTGTTGGGCCTGGTGTGATCCATGAATGTGGAAGGAGGTGCTCAGAGCTACTGACAGAGGTGATCTCTAGAAAGCAACCCATTTTGGTCTGACACAGAAGAATAGACTGGGAGTTATTGAAGTGTGCTGGCTGCTTGGACAGGAGCTGAGAAGGGGGACTGCACAGATTTGCACTTTTTTCTCTTTAGATCCTTGCTTCTGATTGCTAAGTCCAATACATAGGATCACCCAGTTGGGGAAAGTTGTTTTTCTGGAACCCGGGATCAGAAAAGGGAGTGACCAATGGAGAACCAGCTCAGAGGCAGCACACTCCCACCAACTGGCATTGGGTGTCACAGGAAAAGCAGGATCTAAGGAGGTCAATCCAGAAACACTGTCACACAGGAGCTGATTCACAAATTGACTCTTGTGTAATCACAAAAGAATAAAGATTAAGACACACTGCCTGCTTAAAAACCAGGACTGGCTTACAACACAGCACCAGTGGAACATAGGAAACTGCAATACTGTCCTGAATGAAAAATAAGAGTGCCAAAAAGGACAAAACAAAAAACAAAAAACAAAAACAAAAAAACAATAGAGGAACTGATTGACCTTCACTACTGCACATTCTTTTTTTAATTTTTAAAAATTTTAATAAATCTTTATTGTTCAGATTATTACAATTGTTCCTCTCCCCCCCCCCTATCTACCCTCCACCTGGTTCCCACTCTACCCTGTGCCCTTACCTACCCTCATTGTCCTCATACATAGGTGAATGATTTTTGTCCAGTCTCTCCCTGCACCCTTCCTAACATTTTCTCCCTGAGAATTGTCAGTCCACTCCCTTTCTATGCCTCCAATTCTATTATATTCACCAGTTTACTCTGTTCATCAGATTTTTTATTCACTTGATTTTTAGATTCACTTGTTGATATATATGTATTTGTTGTTCATAATTTTTATCTTTACTTTTTTCTTCTTCTTCCTCTTCTTAAAGAATATTTCTCAGCATTTCATATTATACTGGTTTGGTGTTGATGAACTCCTTTAGCTTTTTCTTGTCTGTGAAGCTCTACCCATCAATTCTGAAGGATAGCTTTGCTGGGTAGAGTAATCTTGATTGTTAGGTTCTTGCTCTTCATCACATTGAATATTTCATGCCACTCCCAAGAAATATGACCTGCATAATTTCTGTTGAGAAATTAGCTGACAGTTGAATGGGCATTCCTTTGTAGGTAATTAACTGTTTTTCTCTTGCTGCTTTTAATATTCTTCTTTGTCTTTTGCTCTTGGTATTTTATGATGTGTCTTGGTGTGGTCATCTTTGGATTTCTTTTGTTTGGGGTTCTGTGTGCTTCCTGGACTTGTAAGACCATTTCTTTCACCAGGTGGGAGAAACTTTCAGTCATTATTTCTTCAACTAGGTTTTTAGTATCTTGCTCTCTCTCTTCTTCTGGCACCCCCATAATTCTGATGTTGCTATGCTTGAAGTTGTCCCAGAGGCTCCTTACACTATCTTCACATTTTTTTATTCTTTTTTCTTTTTCAGTGGAGTGTTTTTTGCTTCTTTTTATTTCAAATCTTTGACTTGATTCTTATGATTTTCTAGTCTGCTGTTAGGTTTCTGTATAATATTTTTTATTTCAGTCAGTGAATGTTTAATTTCTAATTGGTTCTTTTTCATCTCCTCTTGAGTCTCCCTAAATTTATCTAATTTTTCTAGGAAATTCTTGAAAAATCTTATAACTGTGGTTTTGAACTCTATATCCAGTCATTTGTTTTCCTCCATTTCTTTCATTTGTGATCTGTTCTTTATTCTCTGCATATTTCGCTGCTTCCCTGAGTTGGTAGAGTAGCTTTGTGTGCTAGCTGTCCTATGTGGTCCAGTAGCTCTGCCTCCCCAGTTACCTGAGGTGGAAAGTTTTGGTGCACCCCTTTGTGAAATGTATGTATAGCTTTGTTACAGTTAAGTTTTGATTGTTTTTGGCATCACTGGGGGGAAGTGATCTCCAAGCCAATTGGTTATGAGGATCAGCTGTGTCTGCGCATGTGCATTTCCCTCCAGACCACTGCCTTTCATGTGCGCATGCGCACAAGCTTCTGGAACTATGCCTTTAGGTCCCCTTGAGTTTCCATGCACTCTAGGGACCTGTATGAGTCTGGGTCCCCATGATCTCACCCAAAACTGGGGTTCAGTCTAGTTTGACCTGAATTTCAGTGATGTTTTGAGGTTCAGTTTTCCTCCCGATAGAGGAAACCGGGCATAATCAGCAGTCAGCACTCTGTCTGTGTGTACACTTTAGTGAGCCCCCAGACTTCTGTCTTCCATGACTCCACTAAGTTTTTGTGCACTCCTTACTTTTCACAACAGTCTAGACTCCCTGTATGAGTCTCACCTGGAGCTGGTGTTCAGTGCAGTTGGGATTTTCCCTCTCCCTTCTGCTAGAGGAAGCTAGCTAGACCCTCCTCTACCCATCCTCTCTAGGAGTGATCGTGTCTCTGCACCTCAGCTTTTTACAACTCCTTTGAGTCTTCTTGAGTCCCTCTCTTTACTTCTAGTTGTAGAATTTTCATTCAGCCAGCTTTCCTGTGGTTTGGGATGGTGTCCATTCTGTCTTTTAGTTGTAGTTTTGAAATTGTTGTGCAAGGTAGTAGCATAAGTGTTCACCTATGCCACCATCTTGGTTTCCCCATTCTTTTAAAACATTTTTTAATTTTTTATTTTTTCATCTTTTACTTAATAAACTAATTTTTTTCCTCACTTGATTTTACCTTTTTAATTACATTTTTATTTTCAATCAGTATTATTACTACTATTATTTTACTTTTTTGAAAAAAAAAAGTGTCATTTTCTCTTTATTTTGCTTTGGGATTAGAGTTCTACATTCTGTTTTCATCTTTCCTTTAGCATTATTTTACCCAATCTCAACTCTACCTTTATGCCATCACTGTCTTCTTAACTTTTCTCTTTTTGTTTCCTGTCTCTCTTACCATTTTCCTACTTTAAATATTTCCTATGCTGTTAAAATTTAACCCTACTTATATCTAATTTCCAATTCCCTGTTCCAAGTCCATACACATTGCTCTGTTCTCTGTCTTCACTATACAATAACTTGTTTTCCTTTCTGTCCTTTTGTTGTTGTTTGCTTGAATGTTGATTATATCAATTTTTTATACTTTTTTGTGAGATTGTTTTGCTTATTCTTTTTTTTGTTTGTTTGTTTCTTACTACTGTTTTCCTCACCTTACTTGATATTAGTAATTGTTAGTAGTTTGTGTTAATCTCCAAGTACTTGATGATGAAATTTGTTGGGATTAGTGGCTGTTCTATTGGAATTTTCTTTCCATATATATAATTTATTCCCCTTCTCTTACTTTTCTCTCTTATTTTTTTCTTCATTCTACCAACTTCATTTTGGCACTCATTTCTTTTCTTTCTTTCTTTTTTATTATTTTCTCTCTTCTTCTTTCTCTCCTATCACCTAATTTGTCTCTCTCTGGTGGTCACCTTTATCTGTGGCTATTAATATTGTGAATATATTTCTGTTCAATGCCTTGTGTATTGTACCTGGTTCTGTTTTATTTTGTACATTTAAATCAACACAGGAGAGAGAGGACTACATAACCAGACACCCGGTAAAAGGAGATCATGGGGAGACAAAAAACAGCCTGCATATAAAAGAATAGCAGGCATCATCAGAAAAAGCAGTTAATGAAATGGAGGTAAGCTCCTGCCACAGAAAGAAATCAGATAAATGGTCAAAATGTGTCTGAAAATAATGGAAGACAAATTCAACAATATGAGAAAGAACCAAGAGGAAATGAAGAAGAATGAAGAAAAAAAGAAAAATGACATTGTTGCTGTAAAGAACTCAGTAGAAAGCATCAAAAGTTGACTAGAACAGGCAGAGGACCACATCAGTGAGCTAGAAGACAAGGTAGAAAAAAATACCAAAGTAGAGCAGCTTCTAGAAAAAAAATTAAAATGTAGGAGGAGAGCCTAAGGGAACTTTGGGACAACACAAAACAAAACAACATCTGCATAATAGGGGTTCTAGCAGGAGAGGAAACTGAGCAAGGAATAGAAAACCTGTTTGAAGAAATAATGACAGAAAACTTCCCTGATATAGGGAAGGAAAAAATCACACTAATCCAAGAACCCCAAAAGATCGATGCCAATGCACTTCATAATTAAATTGGCAAACATCAATGAAAAAGTAAAAATCTTAAAAGCAGCCAGAGAGAGACAGAAAGTTACTTATAAAGGAACACCCATCAGACTAGCAACTAATTTCTCAACAGAAACTCATCAGGCCAGAAGGGAATGGAATTAAATATACAAAGTTATGCAAAAGAAGGTTCGGAATCCAATAATACTGTAAGGCTATCAACCAAAATTGAAGGTGAATTCAGGAGCTTCACAGAAAGAAAAGGACTAGGGAAATTTATTACCACCAAACCAACAATTCAAGAAAGGGTATGCTTTAAAAAAAGACATAGAAAGTGAACAAGGAACACAGGGGTAAAGAATAAAAATGGCGACAGATAAGTATCTATCAATAATAACTATAAATGTAAGTGGATTAAATGCTCCAATCAAAAGAGATAGGGTAATGGATTGGGTAAGAAAAATGACCCATATATCTACTGTTTACAAGAAACCCACCTCAGAAAAAAAATGCACATAGGCTGAGGTTGAAGGGATGGGAAACAGTTTTCCAGGCAAATGGAAATGAAAAAAAGCTGTGTTAGCAATACTTATATCTGACAAATTAGATCTCAAAGTGAAGGACATAACAAGAGATAAGGAAGACCATTTCATAATACTTAAGAGAGCAATCCAAGAAGAAAAATTACTCTGGTAAACATATTCACACCCAATACAGGAACACCCAAATACATTAAGTACCTCTTGGAGGATATCAAAGGGGAGATTGGCAGTAATACATTCATAGTAGGAGACTTTACTACACCACTATCAACATTGGACAAGTCCTCTAAACAAAAAACCAGTAAAGAAACATTAATCCTAAATGACTCACTAGACCAAATGGAGATAATTGACATCTTTTGACCATTTCACTTAAAGCCACAGAATATACATTATTCTCAAGTGCACATGTGTCATTTTCAAAGATAGACCATAAGTTCATCATAGGCAAAGTCTCTTCAAATTCAAGAAGATAGAAATCATATCAAGCATCTTCTCAGATCACTATGGCATAAAACTGGAAAACAACTACAATAAAAACAACCCAAAGAAATGAAACACATGGAGACTAAATAGCATGCTATTAAACAATGACTAGGTAACCAGAGAGATCAAGGAAGAAATAAAAAACATCATGGCAACAAAGCAAAATGAAAACAACAATCCAAAATCTATGGGACACAGTGAAAGCAGTCTTGAGAGGGAAGTTCATAGCTCTACAAGCCTACTGAAAAAAAACACACAAAACACCAAGAATCAATTGTAAAAAATTACCTAACCCTACAACCCAAAGATCTAGAAAGTGTGCAACAAGAAAAGCCCAGTGTAAGCACAAAGAAGGAAATAGTAAAGATTAGAGTGGAGATAAACAACATAAAGGCCATAGAAACAATACAAAAGATCAATAAACCCAAGAGCTGGTTCTTTGAAAGGATAAACAAGATTGATGAACTTCTAGCTAGATTCACCAAGAAGCAAACAAAGAGGATCCAGGTAAAGAAATAAGAAATGGAAGAGGTGATATAACAACAGACCACACCGAAATAAAAAGGACTGAAAAAATACTATGAACAACTTTATTCCACCAAACTGGACAGTCTAGAGGAAATGGCCGTTTTACTAGAAAAATATAACCTTCCAAAACTCAATCAGGAAGAATCTAAACATCTCTATAGGCCAATAACTATGCAAGAAATTGAAGCAGTCATCAAAAAGCTTCCAGCAAACAAAAGGTTGGGGCAGGCTGGCTACACAGGGGAATTTTACAAAACATTCAAAGATAAATTAAAACCTATTCTGCTAAGAATATTCCAAAAAATTCAAGAAGAAGGACCACTTCCAAGCATCTTCTGTGAAGCCAGCATCACTCTACTACCAAATCTAGATAAAGACAACACAGTGAAAGAGAATTACAGGCCAATATCCCTCATGAACATAGATGCCAAAATCCTCAACATAATTCTAGCAAATCAGATCCAGCAGTACATCAGAAAGATCATACACCATGACCAAATAAGATTTAACCCAGAAATACAAGGATGGTACAATATCCACAAATCAATAATTATGATATACCACATAAACAAATTGTGAGATAACAATCATATAATCACATCATTTGATGCAGAAAAAGCATTTGACAAAATCCAACACCCTTTTTTGATAAAAACTCTCCACAAGGTGGGAATAAAAGGATCATACCTCAACATAATAATAGCCATATATAATAAACCCACAGCTAATAGGCAAAAACTAAAACAATTTCCCCTAAAAACAGAAACAAATCAGGGATTCCCACTCTCACCACTCCTGTTCAACAAAGTACTGGAAGTATTAGCCATTGCAATTATATAAGAAGAAGAAATAAAAAGCATCCGAATTGTAAAAGAAGAAGTAAAGATGTCTTTATTTGCAAATGACATGATACTGTACATAAAAAACCTGAAAGATTCCATTAAAAAACTAATAAACTTAAAAAATTAATTTTGCAATATAGCAGGATACAAAATTAATGCCAAGAAATCTATGGCATTTTCATACCATAATCATGAACTTACAAAATGAGAGACTAAAAAAAGCAATCCCATTTACCATCATACCAAAAAAATTAAGTTACCTAGGAATAAACTTAAATAAAGAGGTAAAAGAACTATATGCAGAAAACTACTGAAAAAAGACATAGAGGAAGATGTAAACAGGTGGAAGAGCATACCATGCTCATGGATTGGGTGAATAAACATCATTAAAATGTCCATGCTACCTGAAACAATCTATAGATTCAATGTGCTCCCCATTAAATACTAATGGCATATTTCATAGACCTAAAAAGAACTCTCCAAAGATTCATCTGAAATAAAAAAAGATCCTGAAGAGCCACAGCAATCCTAAGAAAGAAGAATAAAGTTGGTAGGATCTCAATACCAGATTTCAAGCAATATTACAAAGCCACTGTTCTCATAATAGCCTGGTACTGGCATAAGAACAGACGTAGACCAAATGAATAGAATAGAGAACCCAGACATCAACCCAAACTGCTATGCTCAATTAATATTTGACAAAGGAGGCATGAACATACAATGGAGTCAAGACAGTCTCTTCAATAAATGGTGTTGGGAAAATTGAACAGATACATGCAAAAAAATGAAACTAGACCACCAATTTACACCATAGAAAAAATAAACTCAAAATGGATACAGGACTTAAACATAAGATGGGAAACCATAAAAATACTAGAGGAATCCACAGGCAGAAAAATCTCAGACACATGCCAAAAGAACTTCTTCACTGATACTGCTACAAGGGCAATGGAAGCTAAAGAGAAAATAAACAAAAGGGACTACATCACAATAAAAATCTTTTGCACAGCAAAAGAAACCATCAACAAAACAACAAGAAAGCCCACTATATGGGAGAGCATATTCACAAATGTTATCACTAATAGAACTTTAATCTCTAACATCTATAGGCAATTTACACAACTTAATAAAAAAATAAATGATCCATTAATAAAATGGGCACAAACCTAAATAGAATCTTTTCAAAAGAAGAAAAAATAAAGGCCAAGAGACACATGAAAACTTGTTCAAAGTCACTAATTATCGGAGGGATAAAAATCAAAATAACAATGTGATACCATTTCACACTTGTCAGAATGGCAATCATCAACAAATCAACAAATGGCAAGTGCTGGGGAGGATATGGAAAAAAAGGAACCCTTGTGCACTGCTGGTGGGAATGCAGAATGGTGTAGCCACTGTGGAGAACAGTATGGAGTTTCCTCAATAATTTATAAATGGAACTCCCATTTGATCCAGCAATCCCACTCCAACAATATATTCTAAGAATCTAGAAACCCCAATCAGAAAGGATATATGCATCCCTATGTTCATAGCAGTACAATTTACAATATATAAGATTTGGAAACAGCCTAATTGCCCATCAACAGAAGACAGGATCAGAAAAGTATGTTACATGTACACAATGGAATACTATACTGCCATAAAAAAGAAGGAATTCTTACCATTTGCAGAAACCTGGATGGAATTGGAGAGCATTATGCTAAGTGAAATAAGCCAGTCAATAAAAGAAAAATACCACATGATCTCACTCATTTATGGATAATAAAGCACATTATAAACCGTTGAACAAAAAGACAGATACAGAGGCAGTAAAGCATCAAAAAGACTGGCAAATTACAGTGGAAAGTTTAGGGAGAGTTGTGGCAGATAGTAGATCAATAGAAGGACTTGTATGTGCTCATATGTGCATAATCAATGTTCACAAGACTGTTGGGGGTTAGGGCATGCATGGGTGTGGGTGAAAGAGGGCAATGGGAAGATATGTACACATGTAATACATTATTAAAAAAATACTAAAAAAACAAATAAAACCCAAAAGTCATCAAGTGGCTGAATAGATAAGAAAACATGGCCCAAATATATGCTGTCTCCAAAGGACCCAGCTCAGAACAAGGAAATCACACAGATTGAAAGTGAAGTAATGGAAAAATAGTTTCAGGTAAATGGAAATGAAAAAAATAAAAAAGCTGGTGTAGCATTATTTATATCTGACAATATAGACCTCAAAGTGAAGGCCATAACAAGAGGTAAGAAAGGCCACTTCATAATACCAAAGGAATCAATACAACAAGAGGATATAACTATGGTAAACATATATGCATCCGATGCAGGAGCACCCAAATACATAAAAAATAAAATTTCTGGAAGATATCATGGGAAATATTAACTGCAATACAATAATTGTAGGTTACTTTAGTACCCCATTGACACCCCTGGATAAATCCTCTAGACAAAAAAATCGGCAAAGAGATAGAAATTCAGTATGATGTACTAGATCAGATGGACTTAATATTGTCAGAATGTTTCACCCCAAAGCTACAGAATATAGATTCTTCTCAATTGCATATGGGACATTTTCAAAGATAGACTACATATTGCCATACAGGAAAAGTTTCTTTAAATTCAAGAAGACAGAAATCATATCAAACATCTTCTTAGATCAAAATGTTATAATATTAGAAATTAACTACAATAAAAACAATAAAAAATTCAAAACTTGGAGGCTAAATAGAATGTTATTATATGATGATTGTGTTACCAAAGAGATCAACGAAGAAATTAAAAACATCCTGGAAATGAATGACAATGATAACACAACAATTCAAAATCTATGGGATACAGTTAAAGCAATAATGAGAGGGAAGTTTATAACATTACAGGCCTAGTTCAAAAAAACAGGAAAACTTTTAATAAATTAACTCTATAACTTAAAGAACTAGAAAGAGAGCAACAAGAAAAGCCCAGAGTGATCAGAAGGAAGGAAATAATAAAGATCAGAGTGGAGATAAATGACATAGAGACTAACAAACAATACAAAAGATCAATAAAACCAAGACCTGGTTCTTTGAAAAGATAAACAAGATTTATTAACTTCTAGCCAGTCTCACAAAGAATCTAATAGAGATAACCCAAAGATACAAAATCATCATTGAAAAAGGAAAAATAATAACAGACCCCACAGAAATACAAAGACTGGTAAAAAACACTATGAACAACTTTATTCCAACAAATGGGTCAGCCTTGAAAAGATGGATATATTACTAGAAAAACACAATCTTCCAAAAACATAGTTAGGAAGAAAACAATTTTTCAATAGGCTGATAACTACAGAGGAAATTGAAGTAGTAATAAAAAAACATCCATCAATCAAAAACCCTGGACCAGACAACTTCCTAGAGGAGTTTTACCAAACATTCAAAGAAGAACTAAAACCTGTCCTTTTCAGACTATTCCAACAAATTCAAGAAGGAACACTTTCAAGCTTATTCTATGAAGCCACCCTAATCCCAAAGCCATATAAAGACACTAAAAAGAAAGAGACTTTCAGGCCAATATATCTGATGAACAAAGATGCTAAAATCCTCAACAAAATGCTAACAAACCAGATTCAGCATTACATTAGGAATATCATACACCATGATTCCAGAGATGCAAGGATGGTACAATATCTGAAAATCAATGAACATGATACATCACATAAATAAAATGATATATAAAAATCATATAAACATATTACTTGATGCAGAAAAAGCATTTGACAAAATTCAATACCCTTTCTTGATTAAAAACTCTCAGCAGAGTGGGAATAGAAGGATTATATCTCAATATAATAAAAGCATTATATGACAAACTTACAGCCAACATCATACTCAACTGACAACAATTAAATCATTTCCCCTAAGAACAAGAACAAGAACAAAATAGGGATGCCCATTCTCACCACTCCTGTTCAACATATTATTGGAAGTGCTAGCCATAACAATCAGACAAGAGGAAGAAATAAAAGGAATCCAAATTGGAAAAGTGCAGGGGCTGATAAGCAGCCCCTAAACAATGGATGAACAGATTACTCTGTCTAAGTTTGACTGTGAAAGAGAGGGTTAAGGGGCTCTTGGCCTTAGCAGCTAGCACAGCCACTATTATTTGCCTTGCTAGCCTTTTATTGCAATTGTTATCTTTAGATACAATCAGTAATGTGAGTAATCTTGGGAGGATATATGTGTTTACATTGTCCTCCAGGCAAGGGCACCCAGGGATTAAGCATAAGGATTCCAGTAAACACCTAGGGATCTGCATATGCACAGACATGTTTGGAAAGGTCAAGGAATAATCAGGGGTGCCACCTGTGACACTTCTCTAAGTCTCCCCTAAATCAGAATCCTGATAAACAGGGCAGGCTGCCTTCCCCACATTTTCCTTTAATCAGAATATCTTCTTTTCAAACTTTTCAAATAAGTCTCATGTACTCCCCAACAGAAAATAAGTAAAACTGTCATTGTTCATAGGTGACATAATATTACACATAAAAAATCCTAAAGACTCTGGCAATGTTGCAGAATACAAAATTAAAACCCATAAATCTATGGCTTTTTTATACACCAATAATGAACTCACAGAAAGAGAAACTAAAAAAACACCACAAACAAAAAACAATACCATATACCATTGAACCAAAAAATTAAAATACCTAGGAATAAACTTAACTAAGAAGGTAAAAGACCAAACTCAAAAGCTATAGGACATTGACAAAAGACATATAGGAAGACATAAATAAATGGAAGAATATACCGTGTTCATAAACTGGGATTATCAACGTCATTAAAATGTCCATACTATCTAAATCAACATATAGATTTAATGCAATCCTTATTAAATACTAATGAGATATTTGACACATTGAACAAACTATAAAAAAATTCAACTGTAATAAAAAAAGGCCTTGAATAGCTGCAGCAATCCAGAGAAAGAAGAACAAAGTTGGAGGGATCACACTGCCAAATATTAAGCTATATTACAAAGCCATGGTTCTCTAAACTGTCTGTTACTAGCAAAAGAACAGGGATATAGATCAATGGAACAGAACAGACAACCCAGAAACCAACCGAAGCTAGTATGCTCAATTAATATTTGACAAAGGAGGCAAAAGCATACAATGGAACCAACACAGTCTCTCAAATATATGGTGTTGGGAAAATTGGACAGATACTTGCAAAAAAATAAAATCAAATTTAATAAAGGACTTAAGTGTAAGATGGGAAACCATAAAAATCTTAGAAGACTCCATAGACAGTAAAATATCAGCCATATGTAGCAGCAATATGTTTACTGAGAGTTTTTATAAAAATGGGTGCTGATTTTTTCAAATGCTCTTTTTGTGTCTATTGATATGATCATGAGATTTTTATCCTTTATTGTATTTATGTAATCTATCACACTTATTGAATTGCAAATATTGTACCAGCCTTGTTTCACTGGAATAAATTTCTGATTTTATTTATTTGGATATTCTCTCTTTGTTTCTTAATGAGTCTGGCTAACAGTTTATCAGTACTTTTTTTATCTTTTTAATGAACCAGCTCTTGGTATCATTGATCTTTTGCATTTTCCTTTTTTAGTATCTATGTCATTTATTTATGCTCTGATCTTTATTATTTTTTTGCTTCTTCCTCTGGGCATTTCCTGTTGTTCCCTTTCTAAGTCTTTTAATTATAGGGTTAGATAGTTATTTGATCTTTTTTCTTGTTTCTTGATGTAGGTCTATAAGCTATAAACTTCCCTCTCCAGATTGCTTTCACTGTTCCATAAAGTTTGAGTTTCTGTGTGTTAATTTTCAATTGTTTACAGAAAGTTTTTTTATTTATTTCTTGATCTTCTTGGTGACCCCTTCATTGATTAATAACAGGCTCTTTAGCCTTCATGTGTTTGAATGTTTTTTTTTAGAATTGATTGTAATAGATTTTTAAATTGAAATTGATTTTTTATTATAACTTCATGCCATTGTGATCCAAGGATATCCTTCATATGATTTCAATATTATAGAACTTGTAGAGACTTACCTTGTATTCTAAGGTCTATCTTTGAGAATGTTCCATGTGCACTTGAGAAGAATGTATATTTTGTAGCTTTGGGATATGTTATTCTCTAAATATCAATTAAATTAATCTTATCTAGTGTGTTGTTTAAGGTCCCAATTTCCTGTTGATTTTTTTTTTTTTGTCTAGAAGTTCTATCCAGTGATGTCAGTGGAGTGTTACAATTGCCTACTATTACTATATTGCTATATTTCTCTCCCTTTTAGTCTAGGAGTTTTCAAAATATATTTAAGTGCCCCTAAATTGGGCACATATGTTTACTAGTGCTATAGCCTCTAGTTGACATGATTCCTTTAGTATTATGTATTGACCTGCTTTGTCTCTTGTTATGACCTTTGTTTTGAAGTCTATTTTATCAGATAAATATTGCTACCCCAGCGTATTTTTTGTTACTGTTTCTATTTTCTTGGAATTTCTCCCATCTCTTCATTTTCAACATGTATCAGTCTTTTGCTATGAAATGGGTCTCCTGTAGACAGCATATATAAGGATCATGTTTTCTTATACATTCAGTTACCCTATATGTTTTGATTGGAGCATTTAAGCTATTTCCCTTTAAGGTTATTATTGAGAGGGATGTATTTATTGCCATTTTTTATTCTTTTGCCTAGGTCCCTCCCTTTCCCCCTCTATCTTCTTACAGCAATACCTTTAGTATTTCTTGCCATGCTGGTTTAGTGGTAATAAACCCTTTTAGTCTTTTTTTTTTTTAAATCTAGAAAGCTCATTATTTTGCCATTTATTTTGAACAGCCTTGCTGGATGGAACAGTCTTTTTTTCAGATCCTCACTTTTAATTACTTTGAATGCCATTCCCTTCTGGCATGTAGTGTTTTTGTTGAGAAATCAGCAATCAGCCATGTGAAGCTCCCTTGTAGGTAACTCACTATCTCTCTCTTGTTTTCCTTAAGTTTCTCTTTTTGTCTTTAATGTTTGCTATTTTAATTATGATGTGTCTTGGTGTGGGTTTCTTTGTGTTCCTCTTGACTGGGATTCTCTGCACTTCCTAAACTGGTGTGATTTTTTTCTTTCACCAGCTTAGGGAAGTTTTCTTTCATCGTGTCTTCAAATAGGTTCTCTATTTTTTGCTCACTTTCCTCTTCTTCTTTATTATGTGGACATTATTCCATTTCATGTTGTCCCATAGTTCCCTTAAACTCTCATATGTTTTTAAAGTTTTTTTCCCCTTGCTCTGAGTGTTTTTTCTAATTTGTCTTCCAAATCACTGATTTGATCTTCTGCTTTGTGAATCCTGCTTTTAATTTCTTCTATTTTGTTCTTGATGTCATATATATTATTCCTCATTTCTGACTAGTTAATATTCAAGGCTTTTATGTCATTATTCATGCTGATGTTGTTCCTATTAAGTTCCTTGTAGTTATCACCAAGTTTCTTGAGTATCTTTGTAACCATTACTCTGAACTCTGTGTCTGATATATTGCTTACTTCCATCTCATTTAGATTTTTTTTTCCTGGCGATTCCTCCTTATCTTTAATTTGGATGTCCTTTATCCACATTTTAGTTGTCTCTTTGTGTTTGATTCTATGTATTAGCTATAGCTAATATGAAGCTTACTCTATGTGGGGTGGCTTTTGTAGTGAATGTCTTATGGAACCCAGTGATGTGGTGTCATTCTACCTCTGAGATGGATGCACTAAGAATAACCTTTAGTGGATTATTCAGGCTCTCCTGCTGTAATTGGGTCTAGATTGTTATCCCATTTGTGTTTGGTATCACCTGTCAGGCTGGCTAACTATGAAGTTCAACTCTGACCATATTGTGTGAGCTGCTGTACATGTACTTACAAAACAAAACAAAACAGGAAACAAATAAAAATACAAAAGTTTCGAACAACAACAGCAAGAACAAACACAAAAACCACAACAGATAATTAGGAAAGAGAAAAGAGAGTAAGAATAAACAACAACAACAAAAAGAAATAAAAAGATAACATTACTAATAATAAGACAAAAAGATTACTAGAAGAAATATGGGGCAGAAAAAAGATTCTGGGAAAAAACAAGGCAGAGAAAAAAAAGAACAAAAGTAGGAAAAGAAAAATGGTAAAAATGACAAGAAGAAAGAGAAAAAAAATTATAAAAAGGTAAAAAAGAGAGAAAGAAAAATAAAGCAAAAGATAGAAGAGAAAAATAGAATAAGAAAAGGAAGCATATAAGAAATCTGAAAGAAGCCAGAGAGAAAAGAGAAAAAAATAATACTAAAGCAGTAGAAAAGAAAAAATAAAGAATGTATTGAACATCCCCCTCTTCCCCCTTTTCCCCCCCCCCCCCCCCCCCCCCCCCCCCCCCCCCCCCCGCTTCACCACACATTCCCCCTAAATGCAACCAAGTGAAATTTTTCTTGGCAGATTTTATTGTCTGCTAGTTTTGTATTCTGCTTTTTATGTTGTTTGTTTTGTATGCTGATTTTTGGGCCTCCTAGTAGGTACTTTTGTGCTAGCCAATGTCATAAGCTGTCCAAGTTTGATTTTTGACACCCTGTTTGAAGCTTTAAGTGATTTGATGCTTGTGACTGCTTTCATTCAGCTTGTCTGCTAAAAAGAGGGGACAAATTGAGCTCCTTAGGTTGACATTTTATAGTGTGGGACCTAAAGACGGGTGAAAGGTTTGTATCTGGACTATTTCTCTGTCCTCAGCTAGGCAGAGTCCCTTTTAGGCAGTCCATTGGGTTTGCTGGAAGCCAGAAGTTTCTATCAGCTCTCCCATGAGAGAGGCAAGTGCCAGCCAGGTTCTGGGGAATGTGTGGGGGTGTCCTTGTCCCAAACCAACCATTGATGCTCCCTGAAACTACTGTTCCCTGAGATAGCTAGCTTCCTAGTGCAGGGTGGGATGTGCTGGATTTTAGAGGTTGTGGTAAGTGAGATTCCTTAGGGAAGCAGGGTATTTTCCTTTTCCTAGTCATTTTCTACTGAGAGGGGCTTGTGTCTCTCAGGAGAAATGGCCATTTTAATATCAAGGGGTGGAGGAGATGAAACAGCATGGGTATCCTTGCTTCCATCCTCCTTGCCATTCTCTCCAACTCCTTCCACCCTTGTCTCTCTTCTAGTGACTCTAGTCCCCACCATCCCCCTTCTGTCAAAACCCAGGATGATGTCTAGGAACAAAAATCCTTGTATGCCAGCCCCCACAAAAGGTGGCTTTGCTTCCAGGAGGCACAACTCTCTGGCTACTAGAAGTCCCAGAACTGGTTGCTGCATGGGCATCTGTTGCCTGCTCTGGCTGTCCCAACTGGCATGCCCTGACTGTGGCTCTCTGGGGAAACCCTCCTCACCCTTGGCTTGTCATTATTCCTGAAAGCTTGGCTAGTACCTTTTGCAACATTGCCCTTCCTACCAGTCTTAAGGTCATTTCTGTCCTTCCTTATTTAAAAGTCTCCTCTTCATTCAGTCTTATGCTGATATTTCAGGGTGAATATTCCCCAATTTACAATCTCTGTCTTGATTTGAGACTCTTTTACTTGTTAGAAATGAGAAACAGTTTATATTTTCAAACCTAAAAGTTCTAGAATTTCTGGATGATTACCTCTCTGCTGGTGTCACCTTAGCTCTGCTCCATATGTCTTCTCATTCCATAACCCAGGCTGCAGAAGTGGGTTATGGAATGAGAAGACATATGAGACTTTATGGTCTCAGAGCGGAGGTCAGAACATGAAAACTGATGGGCAGATGCAATGTCTCTAAAAACTTCTGCTTTGATGTGACAAATGGTTCATCTGCTTATGGCCTGCCCATCTCGTCAAGACACATGGCCAAGCAAAATCAGTGAGATAAGGCTGAGTACAGGGAAAACTGTAGAAAAGGAGAAGGAAATAGATAACTGTGAACAAATTATATAATCTCCACCTGATGAGGTGGATGCTGTTATAACTCTCTTTCTAGAGAAGGAAATTGAGGAAAAGAGAGATAGAATACCTTGCCTAAGGTCCTACAGATCCTTAATGGTAATGCAAAGATTTAATCCTTGGGAGACTGATTCCATGATTATGAGTCATTTTCTAGATTCCTCCTTGGAGAATTCTCATTTTTGTAAAAGTACCTGTACCATCTTGTCTAAAATTTCAGCAGGCTTTAATAAAAACAATTCTAGCAAAAGACTCAAATATGTCAAAAATAAAACTTTATGAAATGATGTTATGGATTTCTTCAGTAAATAATTCATTAGATTGATACCAGTTGTGGCTTATATGATTGGAAAACTCAATACAGCAATACTAAAATCACAAATGTAATCCAATTACTGTATGTTCAATCACAAATGTAATCCAATTACTGTGTGTTCCTTCAGAGGAACTCTTAGTTTCCTCTCTCAATTGAACCTGAGAATATAAAAACTTAAGGTATAAGATCATAAAAGGAGTTCAAATTCATGAATCTTACAACCAGATAAGGAACTCTTTTAGAACAAATCCTTTAAATATTGTCATTATCAGCTCAAGTCTCTGAATTCAAAAGGAATTCAGCTCTTGTTAAATAACACGGTTAGGAAAACAGGTTTCTTTGCTTTTCAATGATTTCTGAAAATAGGATAAAGTTATTAAAATTTCAAGCTTCAGAAATTGACTCCTTCACAAAATTGGGGGCAAGATAGGGGTGGGACAGATAGAAAGAGAGAGAATCCTAAAATGAAAGTATTGAGCAGTAAAAACAAAGAAAAGTATCAAATTTCTTTAATGTATATCAGCTATTGTGTGACATATTAAGCATGAAAGGTATGGAACCACAGAATATGTTTACACTTGAATAGGCTAGCTCTTTGAATACCCTTAGTACAAACATTAAGTTTAAGAAGACAACTTCAGCTCAAGCACAAAATGGGGCAAATGAGGAGAGCTGTTCAGAGTGGAGAGAAAGGTAGATGTTAGAGAGACTTAAGTCCCAATTCCATTTTTATATTGAACATTGTTCTGACTTTGAACAAATTACTTCATTTCTTGAGAACTATGCTTCTGCTGAAAATTGAGGAAATTGAATTAGATGACCTTCAAGGGCACTTCTGTTTCTAATAAAGTCCTGTGTGTCCCATTTTCTAGTCTGGTGTGTTTCATATAATATCATCTGGAAAATCAATTACATAGAGTTATGCCTCCAGTTTAAGTCACTGGAAAATGGCAACACCTGTGAAATATATATTTTGTTGGTTTATCTTAATATTTACTTTATTGATTAAGGTATTACATATGTATCTTTATAGGGGGCTATAACCCCCCCCCCCCATGCTCTCACTGCTCTGGTGTCTGTGTCCATTGATTATGCATACAAGGCCTTTGGTTGATTTCTTCCTCTTATCCCCACCCTCTCTTACCTTCCTTCTGAATGTTGAGCATATGATCAATGCTTCAGTGTCTATGGATTGGTTTTAGTTCATCAGTTTATGTTGTTCATTATAATCCACAAATGAGTGAGATCATATGATATTTAACTTTCTCTGACTGACTTATTTTGCTTAGCATAATGTTCTCCAGCTCCATCCATGCTGTAGGAGATTTTTCCTTTTTTACAGCAGCACAGTATTCCATTGTGTAGTTGTACCACAGTTTCTAAATCCATTCATCTGATAATGGGCACTTAGACTTTTTCCAAATCTTAGCTATTGTAAATTATGCTGCTATGAACATAGGGTACATGTAGTCTTTCTGATTGATGTTTCTGGTTTCTTATTATATATTTCTAGAAATGGGATTATTGGGCCAAATGGGAGTTCCATTTTTAGTTTTTTGAGGGAACTCCATACTGTTCTCTCAGTAGCTGCACCAGTCTGCATTTTCACCAGCAGTGCACAAGAGTTCCTTTTTATCTACATCCTTGCCAGCACTTGTCATTTGTTGATTTGTTGATGATAGTCATTCTGATGTGTGAGAAGGTACATAATTGTCATTTTGATTTGCATCTTTCAGTTGATTAGTGACTTTGAGCATGTTTTCATATGTCTCTTGGCCTTCCTTCTCTCTTCTTTCAAAAAGATCCTATTTAGGTCCGTTGCCCCCCCCCCCTTTTTTTTTTTTTGATTGAGTTATCTTCATTTTGTTCAGTTGTATGAGTTCCCTGAAAATGTTGGAGATTAAACCCTTATCAGAGATAATACTGGCAAATATGTTCTCCAATGCAGTGGGCTTTCTTATTGTTTTGTTGATTATTTCTTTTGCTGTGAAGATTTTTATTTTGATGTAGTCCTATTTGTTTGTTTTCTCTTTACTTTCCATTGCCCTAGGAGCTGTACTGGTAAAGATACTGCTTTGGCATATGCCTGTGGATTCCTATAAGATTTTGATGGTTTCATATCTTACATTTAAGTCCTTTATCCATTTTGATTTTATTTGTGTATGTGGTGTAAATTGGTAGTCTGGTTTCATTTTTTCTATGTGTCTGTCCAATTTTCCCAACAATATTTATTGAAGAGATTGTCTTTACTACATTGTATGTTATTGCCTCCTTTGTCAAATATTAATTAAGCATAGTGGTTTGGGTCTATTTCTGGGTTCTCTATTCTATTCCATTAGTTTATATGTCTGTTCTTGTGCCAGTACCACTGTTTTGAGAACAGTGGCTTTGTAACACAACATGATATCTGATATTGAAATCCCCCCTACTTTATTATTCTTTCTCAGGATTGTTGCAGCTATTCTGGGTCTTTATTTTTGTTCCAGATGAAATTTTGGAAAGTTCGTTCTAGATCTGTGAAATATGCCATTGGTATTTTAATGGGGAGTGGATTGAATCTATAGATTTCTTTGGTTAGTATAGACATTTTAATGATGTTGATTTCAAGAGTCCATGAACACAGTATGTTCTTTCACTTGTTTATATATTCCTCTATCTCTTTTATCAATGTCCTCTAGTTTTCTGAGTACCAGTCTTTTACTGCCTTACTTAAGTTTATTGTCTAGGTATCTTAATTTTTTTGGTGCAATGTTAAATGGGATTGTTTTTTTTAGATCTCTCCTTCTGTAAGTTCACTATTGGGGTATAAAAATGCCATAAGATTTCTTTGCATTAATTTTGTATCTTGCTACATTGCCAAATTCATTTATTAAGTCTAAAATTTTTTTTGATGGAGTCTTTAGGGTCTTTTATATATAGTATCATGTCATCTGTGAATAATGACAATTTTACTTTTTCTTTTCCAATTTAAATGCCTTTTATTTCTTCTTGTTTGATAATGACAATTTTCCTTTTTCTTTTCCAATTTAAATACCTTTTATTTATTCTTCTTGTCTGATAACTGTGGCTAGCACTTCCAGAACTATGTTGAACAGGAGTGGTGAAAGTGGGCATCCCTGTCTTGTTCCTGTTCTTAGGGGAAATGAGTTTAGTTTTTGACCATAGAGTATGATGTTGGCTGTAGCTTTCTCATAAAAGGCTTTTATTATGTTGAGGTATGATTCTTTTATTCCCACTTGCTGAGAGTTTTTATCAAGAAAGAATGCTGGATTTTGTCAAATGCTTTTTATGCATCAATTGATATGATTATGTGATTTTTGTCTCTCAATTTGTTTATGTGATGCATCATGTTTATTGATTTGTGGATATTGTGTCAGCCTTGCATCCTTAGAATGAATCCTATTTGGTCATGGTTTATGATCTTTCTAATGTAATGCTGGATCTGATTTGCTTGAATTTTGTTGATGATTTTAGTATCTTTGTTCATCAGGGATATTGGCCTGTAAGTTTCTTTCTTTGTAGTAGCTTTATCTGGTTTGGGATTTGGGTAATGCTGGCTTCATGAAATGAGATTGGAAGTATTCCTTCCTCTTGAATTTTTTGCAATAGTCTGAGAAGGATTGGTTTTAGTTCTTGGAATATTTGGTAAAACCCCCCTGTGAAGCCATCTGGTACAGGGCTTTTGTTTGCTGGAAGCTTTTTGATTACTGATTCAATTTCATCAGTAGTTATCAGACTACTAAAGTTTTTTTATTCTTCCTGATTGAGTTTTGGGAGCTTATATTTTTCTAGGACAACGTCTGTTTTGTCTACGTTGTCCAGTTTGTTGGAATAGAGTTATTTGTAGTATTTTTTTTTATAATCCTTTGTATATCTGTGGGGTTGGTTGTTACTTCACCTCTATCATTTCTGATTTTGTTTATTTGGGTCCTCTCTCTTTGCTTCTTTGTGAGCCTGACTAGAGGTTCATCAATATTGTTTATCCTTTCAAAGAACCAGCTCTTGGTTTCATTGATCTTTTGTTGTTGTTTTTGTCTCTCTTCAATTTATTTCTGCTCTGATCTTTATTATTTCCTCCCTCTATTCACTGTGGACATTTCTGAAGCTCTCTTTCTATTTCTTTAAGTTATAGGGTTAGATGATTTACTACTATTTTTTCTTATTTTTGGAGGTAGGCCTGTAGAGCTATGAATTTCACTCTCAGGATTGCTTTCATTGTGTCCTATAGATTTTGGATTGTTGTGTTTTCACTGTCATTTGTTTCCAGGATGTTTTTATTTCTTCTACCATCTCTTTGGTAATCCAGTCATTGTTTAATAGCATCCTATTTAGCCTCCAAGTATTTGATACTTTTAAATTGTTTTTGTTGTAGTTGGTTTCTAGTTTTATGCCATTGTGATCTGAGAAAATGCTTGTTATGATTTCTATATTCTTGAATTGGAAGAAAATTTTCTATTGTCCTAATATGTGGTCTATTTTTTAAAATGTCTCATGTACACTTGACGAGAATGTATATTCTGTAGCTTTTGGGTGAAATGTTCTGAAGATGTCAGTTAAGTCCATCTGATCTAGTGAGTCATTCAGAATTATTGTTTCTTTTTTTCAGATTGTTGCATTATTTTTTTATTAATGTATTACATGTGTACATATCTTCCCATTGGCCCCCACACACCACACCCATAAATGCCCTACCCCCCATGATTTACGTCCATTGGTTTTGCTTATATGCATGTATACAAGTCCTACAGTTGATTTCTTATCTACCCCACCTCTCTCTAACCTCACCACTGTGACAGTCTGTTTGATGCTTTACTGCCTCTGTATCTATCTTTATGTTCATCAGTTTATAATGTTCTTTATTATCCATAAATGAGTGAGATTATGTGATATTTTTCTTTCATTGACTGACTTATTTCACTTAGCATAATGCTCTCCAGTTCCATCCAGGTTGCTGCAAATGATAAGAATTCCTTCTTTTAATGGCAGCATAGTATTCCATTGTGTAGATGTACCATACTTTTCTGATCCAGTCTTCTGCTGAAAGGCAATTAGGTTGCTTCCAAATATTAGCCATTGTAATTATGCTGCTATGAACATAGGAGTGCATATAATCTTTCTGATTGATGTTTCTAGTTTCTTAGGATATATTCCTAGAAGTAGGATTACTATGTCAAATGGGAGTTCCATTTTTAGTTTTTTGAGGAAACTCCATATTGTTCTCCACAGTGGCTATACAAGTCTGCATTCCCACCAGCAGTTCATGAGAGTTCCTTTTTCTCCATATCCTCATCAATACTTGTCGTTTGTTGATTTGTTGATGATAGCCATTCTGACAGGTCTGAGATGGTCTCCCATTGTCATTTTGATTGCATCTCTCAGATAATTAGTGACTTTGAGCATGTTTTCATGTGTCTCTTGGCCTTTCTTCTGTCTTCTTTTGAAAATATTCTATTTAGGTTTGTTGCCCATTTTATTATTGGATCATTTATCTTCCTTTTATTAGGTTGTATAAGTTGCCTCTTGATGTTGGAGATTAAACCTTAATCAGTGATAACATTTGAAAATATGTTCTTTCTTATTGTTTTGTTGATGGTTTCTTTTGCTGTGAAAAAGCTTTTTATTTTGATGTAGTCCCATTTGTTTATTTTCTCTTTAGCTTCCATTGCCCTAGGAGCAGTATTAGTGAAGAAATTCCTTCTAAATATGGCTAAGATTTTGCTGTCTCTGGATTCCACTAGTATTTTTATGGTTTCCCGTCTTATGTTTTAGTCCTGTATCCATTTTGAGTTTATTTTTGTGTATGGTGTAAGCTGGTGGTCTAGTTTCATTTTTTGCATGTATCTGTCCAATTTTCCCAACACCATTTATTGAAGAGACTGTCTTGACTCCATTGTATGTTCATGCCTCCTTTACTAAATATTAATTGATCATAATGTTTTGGGTCAATATCTGGATTCTCTATTCTATTCTATTGGTCTATATGTCTGTTCTTGTGCCAGTACTAGACTGTTTTAAGAACAGTGGCTTTCTAATACAGCTTGAAATCTGGTATTGAGATCCCACTTACTTTATTCTTCTTTCTCAGGGTTGCGTGGCTATTTGAGGTCTTTTTTTTGTTGTTGCAGATGAATCTTTGGAGAGTTCTTTCTAGGTATGTGAAATATGCTGTTGGTATTTTAAAGGGGATGCATTGAATCTATAGATTGCTTTGGGTAGTATGGCTTTTATTATGTTGAGGTATGATCCTTCTATTCCCACCTTCATGAGAGTTTTTATCAACAAAGAGTGTTGGATTTTGTCATCTGCTTTTTCTGCATCAATTCATATGACTATGTGATTTTTATCTCTTAATTTGTTTATGTGATGTATCACACTTATGGATTTGTGGATATTGTACCATCCCTGCATTCCTGGGATGAATTCTGCTTGGTCATGGTGTACGATCTTTCTGATGTACTGCTGTATCCGATTTGCTAGAATTTTGTTGAGGATTTTGGCATCTATGTTCATGAGAGATATTGGCCTATAGTTCTCTTTCATTGTGTTGTCTTTACCTGCTTTTGGTATTAGGGTGATGCTGGCTTCAAAGAGAAGGGGAACGAATTATATACATGGTGAGAAAACTCTAAAAAGACTGCCACTAATCCCAACAAATGCCAGTAAATGTAGCTGGAGACTAGTACAAACAACAACTAACATCAAGCAAGGTGAAGGAAAACAGAAGTAAAAAACAAATAAAAAAATGAAACAAAAACAAAACAAAACAAACCAGAAAAAATAAGCAAAACTATCTCACAAAAATTATAAAAAAAAATCAATATAATCAACATTTAAGCAAACAACAACAAAAGGACAGAGAGAAAAATAATTTTTTAGATAGTGAAGATAGAGAAGAGAGAGGTGGGTATGAACTTGGAGTAGGGGGATTGAAAATTAGATATATAAGCAGGGTGGAATTTAACAGGGTGTTAAAGGAAAGAGTAGGGTAAATCTAAAATAGAAAAAACTAAGAGAAATAGGACAACAAAAGGGGAAAAGTTAGAAAGAGAGTGATGGCATAAAGGTAGAGTTGAGACAGAGTAAAATGATGCTAAAGAAAAGATGAAAATAGAATGTAGAACTCTAATTCCAAAGTAAAATAAAGAGAAAATAAAATTACACTTTTTTCTTCATAAGGGTAAAATAATAGTATAATAATACTGATTGAAAATAAAAATTTGGTGATTAAAAAGGTAAAATCAAGTGAGGAAAAAAAATTAGTTTCTTAAGTAAAAGATGAAAAAACAAAACAAACAAAAAAAATAGAATGTGCAGTAGTGAAGGTCAATTACTTCCTCTATGGTTCTTTTTGGTACACCTGTTTTCCAGTCAGGCCAGTATTGTAGTTACCTGTGTTCCACTGGTACTCAATGTTGTAAACCAGTCCTGGTTTTTAAGCAAGCAGTGTGTCTTAATCTTTTTATTCTTTTATTTGTAGTTACAAATAAAAGGCTGTGCTTAGATCCTTCTTTCTCTATGGCAATCAATACCAGTTTGTGGGAGTGGGCTTCTCCAGAGCTGGTCCTCGGATGGTTGCTCTCTGCTCCAATCCCCAGGTTCCAGAAAAACAATTTTTCCCCGAGTCTCCCAAGGTGTCCCCAAATGGGTGATCCTATGTATTGGGCTTACTAATCAGAAGCAAGGATCTGAAGAGGAAATAGGACAAGTCTGCTCATTTCCCATTTCCTACTCTTGTCCAAGCAGCCAGCACACTTTAATGCCTCCCTTGCTGTTCTTCTGCATCAGATCAAAATGGGTTTCTTTCTATAGATCCCCTCTGTTTGCAGCTCTGTGGACCCCCTTCCTCATTCATGGATCATACCAGGCCCAATAGCCATGGATTTCTCTAGGTGCAGACTTCCTCCTATCCTCCAGGTCTCACAGTGTTTGTGTTTCTCTGTCCTGAAAGACCAGAGATCTCACATTATTCCAGGATAAATATGATCTTTCCTTGTGGAGTATAGAGCTCCTCTGAATAGGAGTATTTTTGCCAAACGGGGATTGGTGTTCTGGGGCTTGCAGCTGTTCTGTGGGTGCCGTAGTTTTAGATTTTCAGGCTTCTGATAACATCCACTTTCCCCTTCGAGATAGTGTGGTCTCCGTGTCTGAGCTGATGGCTCTGGGGACAAACTCAGCATCAGTAAGGACTGCCAGGTCAAGGGAGCCCCATCCAGCAATATCCCAGCTTCTCCTGGAGTATAGCTGTCCCTTAACTCACCAACAAACATTTCCAGTGTGACCCTCAGCTGTTCTCTCTGTCTGCTCAGGGATAAGGCTCAGGATACATCCATCTATTCCACTGCCATTTCTACACCCCTACCCCTTCCCTCAGAATTATTGTTTCTTTGCTGATTTTCTGTTTAGGGGATTTATTCAAGTATATCAGTAGAGCATTAAAGTCCCATCATTGTGTTGTTGTCTATCTCCCCTTTGATATCTTCCAGAACTTGTTCTATGTATTTGAGTGTTTCTGTTTTGGGAGCATATATGTTTATCAGAGTTATATCATTTTGTTGAATTGCTCCCTTAGTATTATGAAGTTACCCTTCTTATTTTTTCATTATGGCCTTTACTTTGAAGTCTATTTTGTCAGATATAAGTATTGTAACTCAAGCTTTTTTCTCATTTCCATTTGCCTGAAATTAATTTTTCTATCATTTCACTATCAGTCTGCAAGAATGCTTTGTTCTGGGGTGGGTCTCTTGCAGAATCAAATATATGGATCATGTTTTCTTATCCATTCAGCTACCCTATGTCTTTTTATTGATGTATTTAATCCATTTGTGTTTAATGTTATTATTGATAAGTACTTATTTGTTGCCATTTTTATTCTTTGTGTTTGTGTTATTGACTTTCTATTTCTTCTTTTTATAGCAATCCCTTTAACATTTCTTGTATTGCTGGTTTGGTGGTAATCAACTGCCTTAGTCCTTTTTTGTCTGTGAAGCTCCTGATTCCACCTTTGATTTTGAATGATAGCCTTGCTGGGTATAGTATTCTTGAATTCAGTCCCATGCTTTGCATCACTTTGTATATTTCATTCTATTCCCTTCTGACCTGGTGTGTTTTTGTTGAAAAATCAGTTGATATTTTAATGGGAGATCCAAAATAAGTAACTTTCTGTCTCTCTCTCACAGCCTTGATGATTTTTACTTTGTCATTGATATTTGCTAATTATGATATAAATTATAATTGGTGTTGGTCTTTTTTTTTGGTTCATCTTGTTTGGGACTCTATGTACTTCTTGAACTTCTGTGATTTTTTTTTTTTCTTGCCATCATCCAGGAAGTTTTCCGTCATTATTTCTTCAAACAGGATTTCTATTCCTCGCTCCACTTCCTCTCTTTTTGGTACCCCTATTATGTGGATGTTGTTTTGTTTCTTGTTGTTCCAAAGATCCTTAGGCACTTCTTCTGTTTTTTACCTTTTATTTCATGTTTCTGCTGTGTTTTTATTTTTTTTCCTACTTTGCTTTCCAATTCACTGATGTGGTCCTCAGACTTTTCTAGTCTACTATTTAAGCCTTTCTTTGTGTTCTTTATTGAAGCTATGTCATTCTTCATTTCTTTTTGGTTCCTTTTCATGTTGGTGACATTCTCATTCAGCTCCTTGTCATTCTCATTGAGTTGCATATATTTGTCATACAGCCATTTGAGCATCCTTATAACCATTACTCTGAATTCTTTCTCTGACATGTTACTTGCCTCCATTTTATTTAATTTCCTTTCTGTTGATTCCTCTTTTTCTTTTCTTTGGGGATTTTTTGTCTCCCAATTTTTCCTGTAATGTTTTAATTATTTCTATGTCCTAGATTCAATTCCTTTTCTACCCAGGTTCTTTTGGCAGTGGTGCTATTGGTGCAGTCTCTCAGGTCTCCTGGGCTTAGTGATCTAGCAGAGCTCCTTAACTGAGTTTTTTAGGTTCTCTTGACGTAGTTGGATCTTGAATGTTAGTTTCTTATTCGTAGATGAAGTCTCATCATAGGTTCGCATTGTGACTCATTCCCAGTTTCATTGTACAGGCTGTTTTGGATATGATTATGATTCCAGCTCTTATGAAAAAGATTGTCTGAGATCTCACTGGTATGTGCTCACTGTGAGTTCCCAGAGTCCACGGCCTGGGAGGGAGAAATCTGGGGCCTAAGTCTCAGGTACTGTGACTTTGACTGGTGTCGTGTGACTCTTGTTGGATAAGCATGACTGTGCAACTCACTACGCGGGTACTGGAGCTCTTGACGGTGGGGGGAGGGTGTCTCATAGTCTGTGGTTGAGGCAGTGGGACTCTGGTCAAATCAGGAGGTTGTTCAGGATTCAGCAGCTGGTGATGTGGGAATCTTGAAGATTGGTGCTGAAACAATGTGACATTGTTCAGGGAGGCAAGTCTTCAGTAACTCACCAAGCTATCCAGAGGTAGGTAGCCAGGAGGGGAATGTTGTGGATCCCTTGGTTGGAGATGCATTTGTCTAGTGGCAGCTCACAGAGGGCCCAGGACCTGTCTGCTAGGCATGTGTGCTCATGGAGACCACATGCTGGATTGGAGTAATTGTGATGTGGCACTGGCCCTGTGAAGGGAGAAATCACAGTTTCTGCTTCAGAGATTGTGTGCTCTTGGTTAGATATGCATGCCCAGTGGCTGCTCACAGAGGTCAGGAGCTATATTCTGGGGTAGTGGGCTCAAGGGGCTCATGTGCTGAAGTGGTGTTACTGCAGGGACTGGGTGCAAACAGCCAGGGGCTTCCTGCTGTGGCAGCAGGCTCAGGGGGCTTGAGTGCTGGATTGGTATGACTTCAGTAACTGAAGGTTGGCAGCTGAGGAGGGGAAAGTCTGAGTTTCTGCTGCTGGGGCCTTGCACTCCTGGTTGGATATGAGTGCGCCTAGTGGCAGCTGACAGAGGATCCCAGGGACAGTTGGGGTGGTAGCCTCAGGAGGCAGAAACCATGTGACCAAGGTATGTGTGGGTAGTCACCTGGGAAGGGGAAAGTCTGAATTTCTACTGCCAGGGCCATGTGTCCTAGCCTGGATACAAGTGATCCCAGTGGGAGATCAAGGAGGCACCCAGGAGACACTTACAAGGGCAATGGACTCAGTAGGCCTGCCTGCTGGAAAGGCATAACTGTGGTGTCCTGAGGTTGGTAGTTGGGGAAGGGAAAGTCCCAATTTCTGCTGCTTTGTGCCCTTGGTTGAATTCTTGTGTGCCTAGCGGGGGCTCACAGAGGCACCCAGGAGCCACCTATGGGAGGGGTGGGGTTCAGGAGGCTTGTGCACTGGAAAGGCATGACTGCAGTGTCTGGCAGTAGGCAGATGTGGCTAGAGTGGCTGCAGGGTCATGGGCAGTGTCCATGACCAGAGACCAGGCCACCACAGTCCCTCACAGGCTGGCCCTGCCCACAAGCAAGCAGTTAGGGGCAATCAGGCAGGCAGGCAGATTAGTTAGGGGTGATCAAGTAGTCAGGCCAGTGGTTAGAGGTGATCAGGTAGGCAGGCCAGCAGTTAGGGGAGATCAGGTAGGCAGACAGCTCCTTGCAGGGCTGGTCCCACCCCCCCATCAAAGAAAGAGGGACGCCCAGGCCAGCCAAGCCATTACACCCCAGCCTGTCACCTGCAGAGGAAGGCCACCAGTGGCAGAGGAGGGGGGCCAGTGCTGCACAGATGGCAAGCAGTGACAGCAGTGGTGATGGGGCCAGCTGCCTGCAGGCAGGGGAAGGAAAGCCCGGATAAGCCCTGATGTCAGGCCTCGTCTAGGGACCCTACCCCAGGGATCCTGGATGGTGAGAAGGTGAGGGCTGGGCAGAGGGACCCCCTCAAGGCATGAATTTTTGTGCACTCGGTCTCTAGTAATAGGTATTATTATTCTTTAGTCTAACTTTTATAAAAATAAACAAATAAAACAATAATTTCAAATGGAATTTAAAAAGTAAAATCTCATGATATAGATTCAATATAATATCTTGAATTATCTATGCTACTGGACTAGTATCAATGTTTACTGATCTTTAGTTGATTTGTACATGTGTGCCCAGCAGAGCACTATTTACGAATGTAGAGTTGAACTTTTTGCTCAGCTGACGCTAGTGCTGAGAATGCTAACTGGTGAACTGAAAATGTACTCATTAGAAGTCTATGAGCTTGAGGTACTGAGGACTCCTGGAAGCAAACCCAGCCTAAGAGAATAAGCAATCCAGTAATAAAGCCTTACTTGCTAGTTGCATGAGGGGGTTCTGAATCCACCACTCTACTTTTTTTCCTGGCTGCTTTTCAATGAATTTATATCCCAGGAAAAATGTTTTTCTAAATAATGATTATCTTCCTAGAAACTCTCATAGGACATTGCAGGCACAAAGAACAGAATACAAGGATCTTAGTGCAATGAGATGATGATTGGTGGATGAAACAACTATCAGGGAAGGTAGGATGTATCTCAGCAGACATGACAGGGTGATAGCACCAACAGTAGAGGCAGAAGAGCCTGTGATAATGTCTTATGTGGGCAGTGTGGGACCCCTGGACAATATTCTCTTTTACAGGCATTATTGTGCTCAGCAGAGGCTGGATACTACATAAGGGAAATATCAATGATCCTTGTAGACAAGAAATACTTGGGGAAAGGGAATACTGAGTGCAAGAGAATATGAGGCCAAGAAATAACAAATCATTAGTGACAGAGGATAAGATTTTAATTTGCCCTCCTGAAGCTTATAATCTAGTTGGGAAGACAAAACTTTCACATCTAAAAAACTAGAAATGGTAAGGCAGGATATGATCAAGCATTACTGTACTTTGAGATTATATTTAGCTTTATCACAGTGGAATCTTGAGTCTTCTAGAAATGGTAAGAACTATAGGACGGTAACAAAACCTTTTTACAAATACACTGAACCCTTGCCATATGCCTTGGAACATGTAGGAATTTTCTACAATGTGTGATCAATACTCACAAAAGCTGATAAGGAAAGTTTATTTTGTTGTTGTTGTTGTACAGAGGTGAAAAATGGAAATTCGGCTAGGTTAAGTGCATAACAGTTAGTGAGGAGAAAATTGAGTCAAGGGTAGATCACAGATCTAGCTGTTTCCTAAGAACAGCAGAAAGAAGAAGATGGTACAATATTAGGCAACCTGGAGAGCCAAGGCAAGGAGTTGATATGCAGTTCTGTAGATGTTTTGGGGAGAAAACTAATATAATATTCATTGTGGTTGGGCTAATTTAATTCATCAGGAAACAAGAGGGGGAAGATTCTGAAAATGAAGACAATCTAGCTAAAGGGTATTGAATAAGCGAGGCCTTATGGGAAATTGAATAATATTATTACAGGTCCTGGTGACTTGTTTCTGGTCTTTACTAATAAGACTTGGAAAACTTCCAGGAAATGCTGCCTTCTATTTGGCGAGTTAGGTCCTGGCAAAACTGGGACAAACAATTAGTCCCAATCAACATCAGAAGCCAGGGCTCTCTAAACTCACCAAAGTGAAATTGAAAGTCAACCTCAGAAACTGATTGATAGAAAAGACCCATAAATAAATATTGGGAAGGATCTAGAGTCATGGACAAGTTAAAACAGAAGATTTCTTTAGACTGAAGCCAGGGCCTCAGAAAATGTAGTGAGCAGAGAACTGAGAAAAGTTCAGAAACTTTTATTTGTCTTTTTAAAAGTGATTAGTCTCTATTTTACATATATGATATCCCTCAGCTGGAAGAGTAAGTTATATTGCCCTAATTTTTATTGTTATTCTGGAGTCTCTCCCTCCCCGCCCCTCTCGGTATGTAAAATTATCTAAGGAGAATCCAAGATGGTGGCATAGGTAAACACCTACACTGCTGCCTCACAGAACAATTTCAAAACTACAACTAAAAGACAGAATGGACAGCATCCAGAACCACACAAAAGCTGGCTGAGTGGAAGTTCTACAACTAGAAGGAAAGAGAGGGGCTCACAGAGACCCAGAGGAGCTGCAAAAAGCTGAGGTACGGAGATGAGCCTGTGGTGAGAGTGGGAGCCAGAGTACCTGGCTGGCTTTCTCTGGTGGGAGGAAGACAGAGACTCTCAATGGCATTGAACCCCTTATCCTACGACACTAAACCCCAGATCCAGCTGAGACTCATATGGGGGGAGTTTGGACTGTGAAAAGGGAGAAGTGCATGGAAATTTAGGGGAGTCGCAAAAGATCAGAAGTCTGGTGATGCGCACGGCACTGCACACAGAGGACCGACTGCTGATTGTGCCGCTGGCTTTCACGAGTGGTGGGAGACAGACCCTCCCAACTGTGTCACTTCTAATTCCAAATTCCTCTAAACCCCAGTTTTGTGCAAAACCCTGGGGACCCAGACTCATATGGTCCCAGAACACAGGGGAGCCGGAGGAGCAGCAGTCTAGAGGCACTGCAAGAGCATGCTGCACGCACAGAGACAGCTCCAGTGATTACCCAGTCACATGAGACTCAGGGGCCATGGAGAGCAGGGCCGACTGAGAGGCAAGGTGGTCCCTTAAGACCTGAGACTCAAACCATCCCAAGCTCAACAGAGAGGCTTTTGCACTTTTGCAAGTCTGGTATCATAAGGCTGAATCCAACACAGAAATTCTCCCGGCATAATGAAAATGCCGAGACAAGGGAAGGGATCACAAACAAAAGAAATGAAGGAAAACAAATGACTGGATATAGAGTTCAAAACCAAGCTTATAAGGTTTTTCAAGAATATCCTAGAAAAGTTGGATAAATTTAGCGAGACCCAAGAGGAGATGAAAAAGAACCAACTAGAAATTAAACATACACTGATTGAAATAAAAAATATTATACAGAGACCTAACAGCAGACTAGAGAAAGGCAAAAATCAAGTCAAAAATTTGAAATATAGCCGAGACTGGTTTGGCTCAGTGGATAGAGCATCGGCCTACAGACTGAAAAGTCCCAGATTTGATTCCTGTCGGGGGCATGTACCTTGCTTGCGGGCACATCTCCAGTGCGGGGCGTGCAGGAGGCGGCTGATCGATATCTCTCTCTCATTGATGTTTCTGACTCTCTATCCCTCTCCCTTCCTCTCTGTAAAAAATCAATAAAATAATTAAAAAATTTTTTGAAATATAAAGATCAGAAAACACAAAACTGGAAGAGCAAGAAGAGAAAAGAATCCAAAAATGTGAATATAATGTAAGGAGCCTCTGGGACAGCTTCAAGCGTACCAACATCAGAATTATGGGGGTGCCAGAAGAAGTGAGAGAGCAAGATACTGAAAACCTATTTAAAGAAATAATGACTGAAAACTTCCCACATCTGATAAAAGAAATAGACTTACAAGTCCAGGAAGCACACAGAACCCCATATAAAAGGAATCCAAAGAGGACTACACCAAGACACATCATAATTAAAATACCAAGAGCAAAAAACAAAGTGAGAATATTAAAAGCAGCAAGAGAAAAACACTTCATTACCTACAAGGAAGCACCCATACGACTGTCAGCTAATTTCTCAACAGAAACTCTGCAAGCCAGATGGGAGTGGCAAGAAATATTCAACGTGATGAATAGCAAGAACCTACAACCAAGAATACGCTATCCAGCAAAGCTATCATTCAGAATTGAAGGGCAGATAAAGAGCTTCACAGAAAAGAAAAAGCTAAAGGAGTTCATCAGCTCCAAACCAGTATTATATGAAATGCTGAAAGGTACTCTTTAAGAAGAGGAAGAAGAAAAAGGTAAAAGATAAAAAATTATGAACAACAAATATGTATCATCAACAAGTGAATCTAAAAATTAAGTGAATTAAAAATATGATGAACAGAATAAACTGGTAAATATAATATAATTAGGAGCACAGAAAGGGTGTGAACTAATAATTCTCAGGGGGAAAGGGGGGAAGGGTGTACAGGGAGAGATTGGACAAAAAAATCATACACCTATGGATGAGGTCAGCGGGAGGGAGGTAAGGGTAGAAGGAAGGATGGAAGCTGGGTGGAGGGGAGCTATGGAGAGGAAAAAAAGAGAAACAAATGTAATAATCTTAATAATAAAGATTTAATTAAAAAATGTATCATTAATTTATTTTCCAGTGTCAAGGTTATAATGTAACTATGTGATATATGTCAAATGAATTTTATGGTGATAGTCCAAATGGAACAAAGAGCTCATTTAAAACTATCCATATATTAGTGATGTCAAATTTTTCATTTTTATCTATTTTATAAATGCATCATATCTCAGCTCAAAATCAATCTATTAACCTTGAAAACATTTTGAGCTGAAATGAAAGTTAGCAGTGAACATTGTGACCTTCATATGATATTAGTCATATTTAGTAATTAATATTGGCTTTGAGTAATGAGGAACCATTTAAGACAGGAACAGTACTGTAGCAGTTACCAATAAATCAGACTTCAGAGGCCATAGAAAAAATTAACAGCATGCAAAATCTCATTTTTTAAATTTCAAGCTTGTCTGCCATAGAGCTCCTGCCTTTTAAAAACAAATTTGAACATCTTGGCAGCTATTCTGATAAATTAAACATAAAATACTCCGCTAAAATATTTGTTATGAGAAATTCTGTTCAGTGAATTTGAAGGACAAATGAAGACAAAAAAATGATGTCTCTGCCTTTTAAATCTCCAGAGGGATGAGTCTAATGGATTTCCCAAGAGCCAGTACTGTTGATTGGCATGAGACTGGAGGAATAAGACAGGTAAAAGCTTACCAGTATTTTTTGTTAAATTATAATCCAAATATATGTATCAACTAAAAATACTGTAGGAATATATAAATTTACTAGAGGCCTAGTGCACGAGATTTGTGCACTGATGGACTGCATCGCCTATGGGGATTGGCCCGCTGTGGTAGCACCACTCATCCTGGTCAGCTGAATGGATGTGGACCCGCCTTCTGAGCAGCTGCTCCCACTGCAGAGAGCAGCCATTCATCCCACTCAGACGAGCAGTGTTCCCACTGTGGGTGCACACTGACTACCAGGGAGCAGTTCCTGCGCTGAGCATTTGCTTCCTAGTGGTTATTGCGCATCTTAGCAACTGGTCGACTGATCATTCTGGTTGTT